>JABKBT010000014.1:0-146552 GCA_014182845.1 Corymbia calophylla | reverse complement strand
AAAATTTCATCCCTGAAAATTCATGGTGTACCTAAACCCTCAAATAGTTGCTAGTACTTGTGCCTCATGATTTCTTCACTTTCCTAGGGCTACTCGTTTGTTCCATGATGCTTCCATAAGACTTGACTAAAGGAATGGCCTTACTTCTGATTACTTGCTCTCATCTATCCACAATCCGCACTAGCTCCTCAATATATGACCCTTGGTCATCCACCTCAATCTCTTCAAAGTTGAGCCATGTGCCGGATATGGCTCATACTTTCTTAACATGGATACATGAAATATAACCGGTAGGCCATATTCCTAATCCTTTTTAAGATTTCAAAGGGTCCTATGTATCAAGGCTTAACTTGACTTTTTCCTCAAAGTGAGAATCACCTTATAGGAGAAACACCTTAAGGAACACATGGTCACCCACCTAGAATCCTAGAGGCTTCCTCCTTTGGTCAACATAACTTTTCTGCCTACTTTGGGCAATCTTAGGTTCTATTATTACTTACTCTGACGATGTTTGCCATAGATTGGGTTGACTCAGGACCAGTGACTTTTCTTTCCTCAACCCCATTCCATTCAACTAGAGTTCTTGCAAGCTCGACCATACAATCCCAACAAAGACATGTCATTGCTTTACTGGTAACTATTATTATGAGCAGATTTGATGAGGTAGAGGTGCTCTTTCCAACTTTTACTGTCGTTCGTCACGTAAGCTCATAGTAGTTCATCCAATACTTTTGATGGTTCTTTCTATATGACCTTCTATCTACAGCAATACTTCAATTTTCTGTAGCCATTTTGACTTGATCACATTTCCACTGCACAATCTGATAATCGCTATTCTTTTATTATGGTGTCGAAATTCATACATCACCAACATGACTAGTTTCATCTTTTCTATCTACTCATAACAACTAATCACCCTTACATCTTATGGTAGCTAGTATTTCATTCTATAACGACGGTCTTGGAATTTTCCGCTTCCCTTTCAATAAATGCATATACTCTTTCTTGAGCCAAAGGATGATTATCTTATGCCAGAGCTCTATTTTGCACCATCATTTGTGACTATTAAGGCAGCATCATTTGTTGCCTCTTTAGACAATTTCTTAGTATGTGACCTTGCTGACCACAACCATGACAAGCTCTAGTTTGTGCCAAGCATGGAACATTGCCATGCCACTTCATGCAGCGACGACATATCTCATCTAGGGCGAAATGCAATATTTGTTTATTGTTCTTCTTGTAAAGGTGTTTTGTCTTCCTGTATTGGCCTCTTGCTACAATGTTGATTATCTTGAGAGGTTGAATAAGGAAATTTCCTTGATAAGTTCTCACAGTAGCTCGCATCAGAAAATCTTTCTCTATTAGCTAGACTCGTTCATACAACTCATGTAATCTTTAAGATTTAATGGCATCAATTGACTTCGAATCTCAGGCTTTAGACCATCTTGGAACCTTTTGGCTCTAGTGACTGGATCTTCAATCAATTGAGAGTATACTTAAATAATTCAGCAAATTTTACCTCATATTGATCAACTGTCATATTTTGTTGCTGCAATTGCATAAATTTTGCCATTTCCTTGTCTCGGGCATACTCCAAAAAATATTTTCCATTAAAGGCTTGGATGAATGCATCCTAAGTTATGGGAATACCCTTAGGAAATACAATCCTTTCAGTAGCCTTCCATCAATGATTAGCGTTACCTTGAAGTTGGACTCTGCCAATGTCACATTGTCCTCGTTTGAACATCTCAAGAGAGCAAAAATCTTTTAAATCCCCTCAATATAGGATTCTGCCTCTTCGAAGTTTTCAATTCCAGCATACTTTGAAGGTTTCAATTTCAGAAACTGTTCAACCATCCCATGCTTTGGATGGTCACCATTTTCATTCCCGTTACCAACTACTAAGGCATTAATGGAAGCAAAGCCTAATTGCTATTGAGCTTGTTGCTCCATTAAGCTCTTAATGGTCATTAAAACTTGCAAAATCCCATCAAATTGGGGGTCATCTTTCGTGGTCATCTAGTCCTGAATACTCATATTGGTTGCTAATGGATACAACTATGAAATCCTAAGCAAAATTCTTTTACAAACACAACATAAAATTAGCGTTCACAACTATCATCTAAGGAAAAACTACCAAACAAGCAATCACATGCATAAATGTTCTTCCTAGCTCACTATCCTACGACTCTCAGCACACCTTATGACTCATGATAATAACCGTTGCTTTGATACTGAAAACTATAGTTACCCCCATCTAGTGTCCAAGTTGCGGTTTATTTTTGTGACATCCTAAGCTTGTTGTTCCCATGATTCATTTTATATTGTATATATCCACATGCAAAAGTGCAAACACACCAACAACTATTGGAAATGCATGGGATGTAAGTATATAACACACTACTATTCTTCATTAGTAGTTTCATGTACAAACTAACTTCCATTTTACATAATGCAAGAGGTCAAGGTACCTCTATCCCCGCTACAGCTGCGGCTACCAAAATTTGGAACCCTTCTTGTTATTGGCTAGTACTACTGGCTGGAGTCCACTCTGTCGAATATTATCCTACCACTTGGGTTCATCGACCCTCTAAAAACACGAAGGGGACCAATAAATTCCCCGTCTAACCAAACATACCAAGACTCGTAACGATGAGGGATTGACTTGACTTGTCCCTCATCAACCCACACGATGGTGGTGTACCTCTGATAGTTATTCCTGCTTTAGTATGTATAACATTTACAGCCTACCTTTCCATCCTTATGGGTAGACCAAAATGTATAGGAGATGGACTAGCCATACTTACAAACTTGTAAAAGTAAATGGGTGAGTTTTGGGAAATTAGTATGTAAAACCCCTAACTCTTGGCTAATGAGACATTCCTCATCAAGGATTAGCCAAAACAACTCATGTGCGATACCATGACTATGTGCAAGGGTTTCACTTACTCACCCGTTAGCTAAGATATACATAGACCACCCATACTTGAGCATAATAGGCACTTATGTAGATCACTAAGCATTGTCTTGGCTCAACCAGGCCCTCTTGGCTCAACCAAGGCTTCCAACTTCTTGTGGGCTTCCTAGCTCAACCAAGGCATCTTAACTCAACCGAGGCTTCTGGGTGTAACCCGGGCATCTCGTTGCGAGAGTATCTTCATTCTCATCTTTTATGGGGTGATCACACAAATGCATCACTTATGCCAGGTCTTGTCTTACTTGTTCATGGCTCAACAAGGACATAATCATATGTGCCGTGCTTTCTACGACCTGATTCTAAGATGCCGTAGATGACCTTAAGTTCGAGGTTTAGCTCAACCGTCAAGTACCAAGGATCCTGCACCAATCCAAGACAAGAGCTTGGTACACTTTGATGCCAACCAAGATCTTGTGGGCTTGAGCGATCCCTGTGCCAAATGAGACTAGGATTCGACATGCCTTGATACCAGTCCAAGACCTCGCGGCCTTAGATAACCCTCATACCACACAAGACTTGAGTTCTCAACATCTCATTACCGACCCAAGCCTTACGGTTTTGGGCATTTCCAACTTGCATTGAACACAAGCCACGAACCTTGGCATCATCTCGATCGTGATGAACTCAACCACATGCATAAGATTCATGTACAAACCAACATATGCATAATCTCCCATATGAATCACGGTTTGTCAAGAGTGTGCCATCTAGACTTAATGATAGAAATAGGTGACACTAGGGAGAAGTAAGAGATTCTACTTACCTGGACAAACCTCAAGAACTCGATATCTTATGTGCTCAAATTGCACTTTCAAGACTCCACGAACCTTTTATCAAAACTTTGGGCATATTCTTTAAAAATACTACATAATCACCATGGCCTATATATGATAACCAATTGCCACTCAAGCCTTGATTCCACTCTTCAACAGTTTCGATCAACCTCTTGTGATCACATAATCCAACCATAATAGTTTCTTGCGACAATCATCGACCACATGCTCATAAAATAATAAGTTCTAACATCTAGTAATCTAATGACAACAATAATTGTTCTATTAGCAATAGTCAGCCTCTCTTGCAACATATATATTAACTTGGTCACAAAATGGCCATTATACTAATCTAGTGACCCTGTATCCTAACAAGCATGCTATAACATAAATAAACCCCCTTCTTGCAACCAAATAAGTAAGCAACAAAGCACATAGATTCTTGACCTCAACTAAAGTAAACATGACTAAACCACACAATTCAACATGGCTTCTTCTTCCTAAAACAAGCAATGAACAACCACAAAACTCACGAAACCTAAACCGACCTATTCTCCAATCTATGTAATGCAATGCCCTAACCAAGGGTTAAATAAATCACTTACAAAACTGGCTTGAGGTTTAGGAAGATGAACAAACAAACAACCGGTGAGGAGGAGTGGTCGGTTCAGTTGGTGGCACAGCATGAGGGCAACGATGGTAAGGGCGGACGATAGTAAGGGTGAGGCGTTGGTGACAATGATGAAGATGGTGACGGTGACGGTGAGCAACAATGGATAGAGGAGATGGTGCGGCTGAAGGGAAGAAGAGAGGGAGAGAGAGCTTGGTTAAGGGGGAAAGAGAGTTGAAAGAGGGAGAGTGAGTGAAATGAGAAGGGTTTCCTCTTGAGTGTTCTTGCAAGAAGGCCAATAATGCTATAAACCATCATCAAATCTAAACCTTAGCTAGCCTAGGCTTCCCTTAAAATCCTCCTCACCAAGTGAAACACAAGGCTAAAAAGCCTCCTCAAAATATCTACATCACATCTCACTAAGGCAAGGATAGAGCATATGCTTCAAATGGGAAAAATCAACTTGGCTTCTTGTCCTCTCTCAATTAAAGCCTTTAGAAGATGCATTAAATGCTAAACTATAGGTTACTATTCATTGAACACTTTTCATGCATATGGTCATTACTGTGCAAGCTTCCCAAATTCAACCATGGGCTTGGTGGGCCCTCATCACTGAACCTTATGGGCATGAGCCCCTTGTGGGCTTTTAATTTGCACCTCACTTCTACTTGTCTAATAATTAAGGAAACTAATGAAATGATGTCTAATAAGATTATCTCTTAATTATCCAAAGCTTGAGACTTGTAACCGGATTATGATTTATGGTGCAAATCGATTGAAAGCATCTTTAATATAGCCTAAACAAATGGGTCGCTTTTAAGGCTTTCGCACGTTCGACTTGTGGTTATCTAAGTGAATAATTTCCTTTTCTAAAAGTTGTTTGTCACCATTTGAGGTAATTACATGGTCTTGGGAGTTCTTGAGCTTGTAAATTGTCTAACTTACTTGCAGTTATCTTCATTTTCATCCTATTAGTACCTGTGAAAGATTAGACTATTGGTTGAGCACTACAAGATCATTTTGAGTGAAGAACGTCCCATTCTAAGAATGTTTATTGCCATTTGGTATTGCTTGATCATGGGAGTTTAGGAGCTTGCAAATCATCAAATTTACATATTATTACATTCATCTTGGTCATATTTTTGTTTGGAAAATATTATATCTATATTTGAGAGCCACGGGATTAATCTAAGTAAAGAACATCCCATTTTAAGAAAGTTTGTAACCATTTTGGATAATTGCTTGATCTTGTGTATTCACAAGCTTGTAAATCTTTAAATTCACTCATAAATATCTTTATTTTGAAGCTATTAGCACTTGGGAATGATTACAGTGATGTTTGAAAATAATAACATCATTCTAAGTGAAGAACTCCCTGTTTTAAGAATGTTTGTTGCCATTTGGATAAACTGATTTATCTTGGGTGTTCGCAAGCTTGCAAATCAACTTATTTAGTTGTAATTACCTTTAATTTTATCCTATTAGTACTTGGAAAAGGTTAGACGAAAGATTGAGACCACAAGGTCAGTTTAAGTGAAGAACTTCCCCTTTTAAGAATGTTTGTTGCCATTTGGGATAATTGCTCCATCTTGGCAGTGCACCAGCTTGCAAATTATCTAACTTACCTATAATCATCTTCATTTTGAAACTATTAGCACTTGGGAAAGATTAGAGCAATGATTGAACCAATATTATCATTCTAAGTGAATGATTTCACATTCTAAGAGTTGTTTGTCACCATTTGACTAAATGCTTGGTCTTGGGAGTTCTTGAGCTTCTAAATTGTCTAACTTACTTGTAGTTGTCTTCATTTTCATCCTGTTAGTACCTGTGAAAGATTAGACCATTGGTTGAACACCACAAGATCATTCTGATTGGAGAACTTCTCATTCTAAGAATGTTTGTTGCCATTTGGTATTTGCTTGATCATGGGAGTTCAGGAGCCTTCAAATCATCTAATTTGCTTATTATTACCTTCATCTTGGTCATATTTTTGTTTGGGAAATATTATATCAATAATCGATAGCGCTGGGATCAATCCAAGTGAAGAACCTCCCATTTTAAGAAAGTCTGTCACCATTCGGGATAATTACTTAATCTTGTGTATTCACAAGCTTGTAAATCTTTAAATTCACTCATAATTATCTTTATTTTGAACCTACTAGCACTTGGGAATGATTACAGTGATGTTTGAAAACAATCATGTCATTCTAAGTGAAGAACTCCTTATTCTAAGAATGTTTGTCACCATTCGGATAAATTGATTGGTCTTGGGTGTTTGCAAGCTTGCAAATGAACTTATTTAGTTGTAATTACCTTCACTTTTATCCTATTAGTACATGAGAAAGATTAGACTAATGATTGTGACCACAAGATCAGTTTAAGTGAAGAACTTCCCCTTTTAAAAATGTTTGTTGCCGTTTGGGATAATTGCCCCATCTCAGCAGTGCACAAGCTTGCAAATTATCTAATTCACCTACAATTGTCTTCACATTGTAGCTATTAGCACTTGGGAAAGATTAGAGCACTGATTGAACGAATATTATCATTCTAAGTGAATGATTTCCCATTCTAAGAGTTGTTTGTCACCATTTGAGCTAATTGCTTGGTCTTGGGAGTTCTTGAGCCTATAAATTGTCTAACTTACTTGTATTTATCTTCATTTTCATCCTGTTAGAACCAGTGAAAGATTAGACCATTGGTTGAGCACCACAAGCTCATTCTGAGTGAAGAACTTTCCATTCTAAGAATGTTTGTTGCCATTTGGTATTTGCTTGAGCATGGGAGTTCAGGAGCCTTCAGATCATCTAATTTGCTTATTATTACCTTCATCTTGGTCATATTTTTGTTTGGGAAATATTATATCAATAATTAAGAGCCCCGGAATCAATCTAAGTGAAGAATCTCCTGTTTTAAGAAAGTTTGTCACCATTCATGATAATTGCTTGATCTTGTGTGTTCATGAGCTTGTAAATCTTTAAATTCACTCATAATTATCTTTATTTTAAACCTACTAGCACTTGGGAATGATTACGGTGATATTTGAAAACAATCATATCATTCTAAGTGAAGAACTCCCCGTTCTAAGAATGTTTGTCGCCATTCGGATAAACTAATTGATATTGGGTCTTCGCAAGCTTGCAAATCAACTTATTTAGTTGTAATTACCTTCCCTTTTATCCTATTAGTACTTGAGAAAGATTAGACTAATGATTGAGACCATAAGATCAATTTAAGTGAAGAACTTCCCCTTTTAAAAATGTTTGTTTCCATTTGGGATAATTGCCCCATCTTGACAGTGCACAAGCTTGCAAAATACCTAATTCACCTATAATTGTCGTCACGTTGAAGCTATTAGTGCTTGGGAAAGATTAGAGCAATGATTGAACCAATATTATCATTCTAAGTGAATGATTTCCCATTCTCAGAGTTGTTTGTCACCATTTGAGCTAATTGCTTGGTCTTGGGAGTTCTTGAGCCTCTAAATTGTCTAACTTACTTGTAGTTATCTTCATTTTCATCCTGTTAGTACCTGTGAAAGATTAGACCATTGGTTGAGCACCACAAGAACATTCTGATTGGAGAATTTCTCATTCTAAGAATGTTTGTTGCTATTTGGTATTGACTTGCTTATGGGAGTTCAAGAGCCTTCAAATCATCTAATTTGCTTATTATTACCTTCATCTTGGTCAAATTTTTGTTTGGGAAATATTATATCATCAATCGATAGCCCCGAGATCAATCTAAGTGAAGAACCTCCTATTTTAAGAAAGTTTGTCACCATTCCGGATAATTGCTTGATCTTGTGTGTTCACAAGCTTGTAAATCTTTAAATTCATTCATAATTATCTTTATTTTGAAGCTACTAGCACTTGGGAATGATTACGGTGATGTTTGAAAACAATCATGTCATTCTAAGTGAAGAACTCCCTATTCTAAGAATGTTTGTCGCCATTCGGATAAACTGATTGGTCTTGGGTGTTCGCAAGCTTGCAAATCAACTTATTTAGTTGTAATTACCTTCACTTTTATCCTATTAGTACATGAGAAAGATTAGACTATTGATTGTCTTCATTTTGAAGCTTTTAGCACTTGGGAAAGATTAGAGCAATGATCGAACCAATATTATCATTCTAAGTGAATGATTTCTTAATCTAAGAGTTGTTTGTCACCATTTGAGCTAATTGCTTGGTCTTGGGAGTTCTTGAGCTTGTAAATTGTCTAACTTACTTGTAGTTATCTTCATTTTCATCCTATTAGTACCCGTGAAAGATTAGACCATTGGTAGTGTAACACAAGATCATTGTGAGTGAAGAACATCTCATTCCAAGAATGTTTGTTGCCATTTGGTATTTGCTTGTTATTGCCTTCATCTTGGTCATATTTTTGTTTTGGAAATATTATATCGATAATTGAGAGCCTCGGGATCAATCGAAGTGCAGAACCTCCAGTTTTAAGAAGGTCTCTCGCCATTTCGGATAATTGCTTGATCTTGTGTGTTGACGCGCTTGTAAATCTTTAAATTAACTCACAATTATCTTTATTTTAAAGCTACTAGCACTTGGGAATGATTACGGTGATGTTTGAAAACAATCATATCATTCTAAGTGAAGAACTCCCTATTCTTAGGATGTTTGTCACCATTTGGATAAATTAATTAATCTTGGGTGTTCGCAAGCTTGCAAATCAACTTATTTAGTTGTAATTACCTTCACTTTTATCCTATTAGTACTTGGGAATGATTAGACTAATGATTGAGACCATAAGATCAGTTTAATTGAAGAACTTCCCCTTATAAGAATGTTTGATGCCATTTGGGATAATTGCCCCATCTTGGCAGTGCACAAGCTTGCAAATTATCTAATTCACCTATTATTGTCTTTACAATGAAGCTATTAGCACTTGGGAAAGATTAGAGCAATGATTGAACCAATATCATCATTCTAAGTGAATGATTTCCCATTCTAAGAGCTGTTTGTCACCATTTGAGCTAATTGCTTCGTCTTGGGAGTTCTTGAGCTTGTAAATTGTCTAACTTACTTGTAGTTATCTTCATTTTCATCCTGTTAGTACCCGTGAAAGATTAGACCATTGGTGGAGTACCACAAGATCATTCTAAGTGAAAAACTTCCCATTCTAAGAATGTTTGTTGCCATTTGGTATTTGCTTGAGCATGGGAGTTCAGGAGCCTTCAGATCATCTAATTTGCTTATTATAATCTTCATCTTGGTCATATTTTTGTTTGGCAAATATTATATCAATAATTGATAGCCCCGGGATCAATCTAAGCGAAGAACCTCCCGTTTTAAGAGGGTCTGTCACCATTCGGGATAACTGCTTGATCTTGTGTGTTCACAAGCTTGTAAATATTTAAATTCACTCATAACTATCTTTATTTTGAAGCTACTAGCACTTGGGAATGATTACGGTGATGTTTGAAAACAATCATATCATTCTAAGTGAAGAACTCCCCGTTCTAAGAATGTTTGTCGCCATTCAAATAAATTGATTCATGTTGGGTGTTCGCAAGCTTGCAAATCAACTTATTTAGTTGTAGTTACCTTTACTTGTATCCTATTAGTACTTGGGAAAGATTAGACTAATGATTGAGACGAAAAGATTAGTTTAAGTGAAGAACTTCCCCTTTTTAAAATGTTTGTTGCCATTTGGAATAATTGCGCCATCTTGGCAGTGCACAAGCTTGCAAATTATCTAATTCACCTATTATTGTCTTCACATTGAAGCAATTAGTGGTTGGGAAAGATTAGTGAAATGAGTGAACTAACATCGTCATTCTAAGTGAATGATTGCCCATTCTAAGAGCTATTTGTCACCATTTGAGCTAATTGCTTAGTCTTGGGAGTTCTTGAGCTTGTAAATTGTCTAACTTGTAGTTATCTTCATTTTCATCCTGTTAGTACCCGTGAAAGATTAGACCATTGGTGGAGTACCACAAGATCATTCTAAGTGAAAAACTTCTCATTCTAAGAATGTTTGTTGCCATTTGGTATTTGCTTGAGCATGGGAGTTCAAGAGCCTTCAGATCATCTAATTTGCTTATTATAATCTTTGTCTTGGTCATATTTTTGTTTGGCAAATATTATATCAATAATTGATAGCCCCGGGATCAATCTAAGCGAAGAACCTCCCGTTTTAAGAGGGTTTGTCACCATTCGGGATAAGTACTTGATCTTGTGTGTTTACGAGCTTGTAAATATTTAAATTCACTCATAACTATCTTTATTTTGAAGCTACTAGCACTTGGGAATGATTACGGTGATGTTTGAAAACAATCATATCATTCTAAGTGAAGAACTCCCCGCTCTAAGAATGTTTGTCGCTATTCGGATAAACTGATTCATCTTGGGTGTTCGCAAGCTTGCAAATCAACTTATTTAGTTGTAGTTACCTTTACTTTTATCCTATTAGTACTTGGGAAAGATTAGACTAATGATTGAGACCAAAAGATCAGTTTAAGTGAAGAACTTCCCCTTTTTAAAATGTTTGTTGCCATTTGGAATAATTGCGCCATCTTGGCAGTGCACAAGCTTGCAAATTATCTAATTCACCTATTATTGTCTTCACATTGAAGCTATTAGTGGTGGGGAAAGATTAGAGAAATGAGTGAACCAACATCATCATTCTAAGTGAATGATTTCCCATTCTAAGAGCTGTTTGTCACCATTTGAGCTAATTGCCTGGTCTTGGGAGTTCTTGAGCTTGTAAATTGTCTAACTTATTTATAGTTATCTTCATTTTCATCCTGTTAATACCCGTGAAACATTAGACCATTGGTGGAACACCACAAGATCATTCAGAGTGAAAAACTTCCCATTCTAAGAATGTTTGTTGCCATTTGGTATTTGCTTGAGCATGAGAGTTTAGGAGCCTTCAGATCATCTAATTTGCTTATTATAATCGTCATCTTGGTCATATTTTTGTTTAGGAAATATTATATCAATAATTGATAGCCTCGGGATCAATCTAAGTGAAGAACCTCCCGTTTTAAGAGGGTATATAACCATTTGGGATAACTGCTTGATCTTGTGTGTTCACGAGCTCGTAAATATTTAAATTCACTCATAACTATCTTTATTTTGAAGCTACTAGCACTTGGGAATGATTATGGCGATGTTTGAAAACAATCATATCATTCTAAGTGAAAAACGCCCCGTTCTAAGAATGTTTGTCACCATTTGGATAAACTGATTTATCTTGGGTATTCGGAAGCTTGCAAATCAACTTATTTAGTTGTAATTACCTTCACTTTTATCCTATTAGTACTTGGGAAAGATTAGACTAATGATTGAAACCAAAAGATAAGCTTAAGTGAAGAACTTCCCTTTTTTAGAATGTTTGTTGCCATTGGGGATAATTGCGCTATCTTGGTAGTGCACAAGCTTGCAAATTATCTAATTCATCTATTATTGTCTTCACATTGAAGCTATTAGGGGTTGGGAAAGATTAGAGAAATGAGTGAACCAACATCATCATTCTAAGTGAATGATTTCCCATTTTAAGAGCTATTTGTCACCATTTGAGCTAATTGCTTGGTCTTCGGAGTTCTTGAGCTTGTAAATTGTCTAACTTACTTGTACTTATCTTCATTTTCATCCTGTTAGTACCAGTGAAAGATTAGACCATTCGTGGAGCATCACAAGATCGTTCTAAGTGAAGAACTTCCCATTCTAATAATGTTTGTTGCCATTTGGTATTTGCTTGATCATGGGAGTTTAGGAGCCATCAAATCATCTAATTTGCTTGTTATTGCCTTCATCTTGTTCATATTTTTATTTGGGAAATATTATATCGATAATTGAGGGCCCCGGGATCAATCTAAGTGACGAATCTCCCGTTTTAAGAAGGTCCGTCACCATTCGGGATAATTGATTGGTCTTGTGTGTGGACGTGCTTGTAAATCTTTAAATTCACCCACAATTATCTTTATTTTGAAGCTACTAGCACTTGGGAATGATTACGGTGATGTTTGAAAACAATCATATCATTCTAAGTAAAAAACTCCCTATTCTAATAATGTTTGTCGCCATTTGGATATACTGATTGATCTTGGGTGTTCGCAAGCATGCAAATCAACTTATTTTGTTGTAATTACCTTCACTTTCATCCTATTAGTACTTGGGAAAGGTTAGACTAATGATTGAGACCCTAAGATCAGTGTAAGTGAAGAACTTCCGCTTTTAAGAATGTTTGTTGCCATTTGGGATAATTGCCCCATCTTGGCAGTGCAAAAGCTTGATAATTATCTAATTCATATATAATTGTCTTCATTTTGAAGCTTTTAGCACGTGGGAAATATTAGAGCAATGACCAAACCAATATTATCATTCTAAGTGACTGATTTCCCAATCTAAGAGTTGTTTGTCACCATTTGAGCTAATTGCTCGGTCTTGGGAGTTCTTGAGCTTGTAAATTGTCTAACTTACTTATAGTTATCTTCATTTTGATCATGTTAGTACCCATGAAAGATTAGACCATTGGTGGAGCACCACAAAATCGTTCTAAGTGTAGAACTTCCCATTCTAAGAATGTGTGTTGCCATTTGGTATTTGCTTTATCATGGGACTTCAGGAGCCTTCAAATCACCTAATTTTCTTGTTATTGCCTTCATCTTGTTCATTTTTTTGTTTGGGAAATATTATATTGATAATTGAGAAACCTGGGATCAATCTAAGTGAAAAACCTCCCGTTTTCAAAAGGTCTGTCACCATTCGGGATAATTACTTGGTCTTATGTGTTGACGAGCTTGTAAATCTTTAAATTCACTAACAATTATCTTTATTTTGAAGCTACTAGCACTTGGGAATGATTACGGTGATGTTTGAAAACAATCATATCATTCTAAGTGAAAAACTCCCTGTTCTAAGAATGTTTGTTGCCATTTGGATAAATTGATTGATCTTGGATGTTCACAAGCATGCAAATCCACTCATTTAGTTGTAATTATCTTCACTTTTATCCTATTAGTACTTGGGAAATGTTAAACTAATGATCGAGACCCTAAGATCAGTGTAAGTGAAGAACTTCCCCTTTTAAGAATGTTTGTTGCCATTTGGGATAATTGCCCCATCTTGGCAATGCAAAAGCTTGCAAATTATCAAATTCACCTATAATTGTCTTCATTTTGAAGCTTTTGGCACTTGGGAAATATTAGAGCAATGATCGAACCAATATTATCATTCTAAGTGAATGATTTCCCAATCTAAGAGTTGTTTGTCACCATTTGAGCTAATTGGTTGGTCTTGGGAGTTCTTGAGCTTGTAAATTGTCTAACTTACTTGTAGTTATCTTCATTTTCATCCTATTAGTGCCCGTGAAAGATCAGACCATTGGTGAAGCATCACAAGATTTTTGTGAGTGAAGAACATCTCATTCCAAGAATGTTTGTTGCCATTTGGTATTTGCTTGATCATGGTAGTTCAGGAGCCTTCAAATCATCTAATTTGCTTGTTATTGCCTTCATCTTGGTCATATTTTTGTTTTTGAAAAATTATATTGATAATTGAGAGCCCCGAGATCAATCTAAGCGAAGAACCTCACGTTTTAAGAAGGTCTATCACCATTCGGGATAATTGCTTGATCTTGTGTATTGACGTGCTTGTAAATCTTTAAATTAACTCACAATTATCTTTATTTAGAAGCTGCTAGCACTTGGGAATGATTACAGTGATGTTTGAAAACAATCATATCATTCTAAGTGAAGAACTCCCTGTTCTAAGGATGTTTTCGCCATTTGGATAAACTGATTGATCTTGGGTGTTGGCAAGCTTGCAAATCCACTTATTTAGTTGTAATCACCTTCACTTTTATCCTACTAGTATTTGGGAAAGGTTAGTCCAATGTTGAGACCCTCTTTCATACATGAGACTGATGTTGTCTTACCTTCGCTGAAAATAAAGACATCGTCCGCGAAAAAGAGGTGCGACAGGCGTGAGTTCTTGCACTGCCAGTAGAAAAGAAAATCAGGCCTGGATGCTTGCTTTTCCAGGATACCCGTGAGCACTTCCATAGCCAGGGTAAAAAGGTAAGGGGAGACTGGGTCACCTTGCCTAAGACCGCGGTCGCTATTGAAAAATCCATGAAGATTACTGTCACGCCCCGACTCTCGAGCTCGCGGCAACCCCTTCTCTTGGTCGATTGAAAGCGACGTCCCAGGACCCATCGACGACCATTCATTTTATCTTTGATTATGCGCAAGCGAAGACGAACCATCCCTGGACAAACAAACAACCAAACGGGGATAGAGGGATGAACAAAGAATGACAATAGCAACTACTCATTTATACATCTTACTGGATTAACCAATGGAGGATCGTTTTCCGAATTACAAGCCCGACAAAAAGGGCCGATCCATCCTCTAAGCCAAACCAAAAAGTAACTAGGCTAATCCAATTAAACAAGATGAACCCTCGGGTTCAACACCACGGTCACTCGGACCCATCGGACTCGCCCTCCGTCGAGTCGATCACCGGAGGAGCGAGGCGGGGATCCTCCATGCGGGTACGCCATTCTAAGGACACGAAAATGGTTAACCACGACCGGTTGAGATAAAATCTCGGCGAGTTCTTCCCCCTAAGCCCCTTAGTACGCCAACTCAACCCGGGGTATCTCTCCGAACCACCCCTCACTCAACCCAACAACGAGACAGCCAAAACCAAACAACGGCCAACAACGAGACGGGGCAACCAACAATTATACGGTCGGTTCGCATGCAACCTTACCCGGTATGCCATACCCCGCACGTCAAATCTCATACGATGCAAGCAAGGCACATGGCCGTCAGATGATACAGTTCATCAATCACATGCGAATCGCATCACAAGCGATCTCACTTGGCCATTGCCACACCCTGCACGACTGTCAACTCATGCATGCGTACCACAAATCATCACGATCATCACGACACTAAGAGCATGCGAATAATCAGAGCATCTCACACAACATTCTCATGTCTCACACTCACACATGCTCCGATTATTAACGCCCCCTCCTAGGCCAACGGCACAACCTTATGGTTGGCGGTTCTGGCTAAACCGAGCTTCGTCCTCTTTATCTCGAGGCACGGCGACGTCGGGGTCATCCCTTCCCTCGGGCGGCATTCCCGAAGGAGCACGGACCCGCCCACTACCGCAGCCCCCGCAATCGACGGGAACATAGGACCCGCCCACTACCGCAGCCCGTCACATGTCCCCGTCGACAGCGCAAACAAAAGTCGGGACGACCAAACGGCCACGGCACAACCCCATGGATTGGCGGTCTTCCGGCAACGCCGGTTCCCTCTCTTAATGTGATCATGCAACACATCATCAAGCAATCCATTTATATCTTTGCTCGTCGTGAATGCAACATCGCGCATGCTCATGCGACATGCCATTTCAAATAACCCACGCAATATGTCATGCGATCTCACTCGACAATTTCCAAAATTCAATTCAACCAACACTCGATCACGCAATTCATCAATATTCACGAGCATAATTAACAAGAGGCACTCCAATTAATCACAACAATCAATAGCACATCAAATTCAGACAAAATTTAGCTTTTGGATGAACAGTGCAACATGAATGCATAATTGTGAACGATGTCGTGAATGATGTCGTGAACAGTAATTATGAACAGTGATTTTTCCGAAATTCAATTAATTAAAACATTTAATCCAGAAATTAAACAAAACATTAATTAAAACAATTGATCAATTCAATTAAATCAAATCATGCTTAATTAATCACAAAAATCACATAACCCTCATTTAAGCAATAATTAAGCACAATTAGCAAAATTAAGCTAATCTAATCCTAACCATCTATCTAACCACCTATCTTAGGGCTAATAAACTTAATTAAACATCATAAACCAACCTTACCACTAATTAACCCAACCCTAAGCAAGTTTAGGCACTAAATAGGGATTAGGAGCTAAACTCACTCGTTAAGCGGGCCGACGACACGGACGCGGCGGCGGCGCGACGAACCCGACACCCGGGGACCTCCACCACGACGATCCAAGGCGGTCCCGGGGCTGAAAACAGCAGCAACCAACTCGGATCCCACCGCAACTCAAAAAAAGCACCGCTTGGAGGAAAGGAGCCGATCGGAGTTGAACGGGCTGCCCGGAGCTCCGGCGAGCGACGGGCCAGCGACCAACAGCACTGGGGTCGAGGGGGAACCACTTGTGGCTGGGATGGGCGGTGGTTTAGTCGAAAATGGAGAGAAACGGAAGAAAAGGCGGAGCTGTGCAAAGCTACCGCTACGGTGAGGCGGTCCGGCGAGCAGTGACTTCCGGAGGCCGTACAGGACGGTCGGAGACTCCGTTCGGCAAACGGCCGACGCCATCTGAACGGTTTTCGTCTTTTGAACGCAACGGTGGGTGGCACGGACCGAGATTCCAACGGGAAGGCAATGAACAACTCGATTTTCGGTGAAACGTCAGAACTGAAAAACTGAAGGAATGAAGGAAAATCATGGGAGAGAGGTGTGCGGTTTTGGAGAAGATGAAGAGGAGAGAGAGAGTGAAGTGAAGGTTGAAGGATAAGCCTTATCAAGGCATCAATGCTTGCCCCACTTGCCAAACAATTGACCTCATCTTCTCTCTCTTCTTTTTGACTTTTCTTCAAAATATCCAAGGGCATTTTGGTCATTTCCACCTTGCACACTTCCCAATGTGCCCTTGGGCTGAAAATGAAGGGCGGGCCTAGGAAAAAGGCCGGAAAATGAATAGGAACGGGCTCGGGAATTTATTGGGCTTGAAATGGCTCAAGTTTAGACAATGGGCTCGGGAGGGTAAATTGTCGGTTTGGCCCAACGGGCTCACTTGCTTGCCTCGGGCCTTCCATGGCGGCTGTCCCACCTTGGGCGTGAGGCCCACACCGATCTTTCTCGGCCCACGTCCTCGTAGGCTCGTTTCCTCGGTCCGAAAATTCCTTTTCCAAATACCCGCTCAACCGACTTTTGTCGATCGACTAAGAAGCATCGTCCAAAAGTCCTTCTCGAACGTTCCCGAAAATTCGAAGTCCAATATTGGATTCTCGTGCCATGTCAATTTCGCCCGAATGCCATTTTGGTACTACTCGGGCGACAGCGGCTTTGAGGATTCACGCATAACCGACTCGTGCTAATTCACGTTCAAGACTTCTCGACACATGGACGTCCTTGACTACGTGAAATTGCGAAGAATCGATTCTTATTTCAAAGTACACGATTATCAAGGATCGACATAGGGCCGTTCGCGGGCTCGATAACAATAAACGGAATCACCCGTCGTCCCATTATGTTCTGTCCGCGAATCGACTTCTAGTCGTCCCTGAAATCGGCCTGCATATCTACAGGATCGTCCTTACGCAAGTCTCACGGTCGAGTCGTTTTCCCGAGGTCAAGTTCTTTAGTCGCACGAGTTCTCGTTCTCATTAGCCTTTGCCCTCAAGGTCGGTATCTCGGAGTGATCGATTCCGAGAGAGATCAACCAACAATGCATCGACGAAATTCACGTTCATTCCTTCCTCAAAAGGGCTCGAATTTCAGGATGTTACAATTACCATTAATAGAAATGAAGAATTTTGGAGTGCGAACATATACCATGATTAATCGGATAAAATGATCAGGAAACCCGAAAGCTGTAAGGGTCGTCTCCAAGAAATCCCAGTCTAGAGTATCGTACGCTTTCCTGAAATCAACATTTATGGTACACTTTGAGGAGTATATGTCTAAGTGGAAGCCACTAAATAGCTCTTGAGCCAAGAGAATGTTGTCAGTAATGCATTTGCCACTGACAAAAGCCGTCTGGGCTGGGCTGATGATATCAGGGAGGACTGCAGCAATTCTATTTGCCAATATCTTGGTAATACACTTACAAATAGTGTTACAGCAAGCTATAGGGCGAAAGTCATTGACAGAAGATGCATTCAAAACTTTGGGAACCAGAGCGAGAATTGTGCAATTGATTTCCTTAAGTAACCTACCAGTTTGAAAAAAGTCCAATATTGCCTCTTCAATTGAAGGACCGACCTTTTCCCAATTTCTTTTAAAAAAAATCAGCATTGAACCCATCAGGCCCAGAGGCTTTTTGCCCTACCAAGGAGAACATGGCTGTCCTGACATCCTGGGGGGTAACAAGTTCAGATAGGAGTCTAACCTGGTCATCATGTAGTGTGTGCTTCAGCATTTCCTTGATATCCCCAGTAGATGGCTTCAAGACCATGTTCGCTTGAGCCAAGAGAGTCTGGAAATAATCAACAAACGCCGACTGAATTACTTTAGGTTCTATGACCCTATTACCCGCTCCATCCTGGATTGAGATAATCCGATTGCGCAAGTGGTGGTAGTTGACCAAATGGTGAAAAAAGCTTGTATTTTGATCGCCCTCCTTCAGCCATTGAATCCTTGATTTTTGTTTAAAGAATGATTCCTCAAGAGATCGAAGCTCGTAGTAATGTCAGGCTTGGGTCGTTGCAGTCATCGCCAATGATACATCCCCAGGCTCATGGATGAGCTCTTTTTGGGTTGTGTGGAGAGCCCACTTGGCAGTAGCTGCTCTCTCTGATATATCAGAATACACATCCTTATTCAACTGCTTAAGCCTGCATTTCAGGAGTTTAAATTTGGTACATAACTTGTACATGTGCATTCTCGAGATTTGGTTGTCCCACACCTAAGAGACAATACCATTAAATTTTAACTAGCATCGGGGTGTGATCCGAGATACCAGGGGGAAGGAAGTTTGCTTCTGACTAAGAGTACTCCGAGCTCCATTTATTGTTCACCAATACTCGATCTATCTTCCTTTGTTTTCTATTTTCTCCCGAAGAGAACAACCAGGTAAATCGAAAGCCAACATATTTTAGGTCTTCAAGTTCAACTTGGAATAAGCATTCATTTAGATCATCAAAAGAAGGAGGCCAGATATCTGGGCTCCCCATACGATCTGACGGATCCTGAATAGCATTGAAATCACCACCCACCATCCAGGGGCTGTCCGAGAGGGTAGGACTCAAGCGAATCAAATCAGTCCATAGAGGCCTACGAGCAACAAACGTACGGTCCCCATACACAGCTGTGAAATGAAGAAAAGAACCCGAATACAAAAACTTGATCTCACCATGTATCATTTGGCTAGAGACATATAAACAATTGAAATCAACCAAAATAGGGTTCCAACCAACCCATATGCGCCCCCTAGCCGAGAAATCATAATTTGCTTTCCATTTCTATTCCAAAAAAAAGTTGGAGGAGATAGAGTCAAAATGGTGTGGCGGGACTTTAGTTTCCATAAGGCCAAGACAGCAAATATCATTGGCACGAACAAAATATTTCACCTCCGATTGCTTGACCGGGTCCATCATAACCCGTATATTCCAGAAACCAAAGTTCATTCAAAAAATAAGGGGGGGGGGGGGAGGGAAGAAAGTAGACACCTACTTGCGTTTTCCCGTACGGCGTTTCCCAACCATCGGTCTTTGAGGCAAATATTTCTGTTTAGAGGGAGGACTGACTTCTCCTTTAGCCGAGAGTTGAGGGTCCTGGAGAGTGGGCTGAGGTTCAGCCATTTCCAGCGAAGGATTTGGTACTTTGTTGCTCAAGGACAAGCCTACCTCCTATGGGCCTTCGAGATTGGCCTTTGGGACCGCCTCCTGGCCTGCTTCCTCTGAGCTGCTGCCAGCCTCAGAGTCTTCAAGATCATCTGTAGAGGAGAAGGATTGCTGAGGACCAGCCAGCCACCTTATGGCTTCATCAAATCGGAGGGGGTCTTTGTGCCTTCTTCTACTTACAACGCTAGGGGAGGCAGGGGGGATGAACCAGCCTTCTATTTATGTTTAGAAGCCCTCAATTTCCAGCGAAGGGAGAGCTTGCTGGCTGGTTGGACTTGCCATTGCCTTGGGGACTCTGAAGGAATAGCAAGATCAACATAAATTTTTGAAGCTTTCCCTGCTTGATCAGAGCTTTGAGTCTGAGGTACCCTGGCTGTTGTTTGCGCCTGGATAGAATCAGCAGCTGCTGGCTGTTCTGGTAACCGAGGATCATCTGTAGCAGATGGCTTTCCTGCTGTCCTAGATTCTTCTGCAGTTGTTGGTTGCTCTGGTAGCCGAGAGTCTTCTTCAACAAAAGGCTTTCCTACTAATCTGGAAGCTTCTGCAGCAGCTGATGGTTTTGAAGTCCGGGGAGCTGTTGTATCAGAAAGCTGATCTGCTAGTTGAGAAGTTGCTGCAGCAGCTGGAGCTACTGTTCGAAGGCCTTCTGCAGTAGCTAGAGCTGCTGTCTGAGGGGCGGCTGCAACAACAGGTTGCATCTGGTCCGGGAGGCTGCATCTATGTCCAAAGGTGCCACACCGTGCACAAGATATCGGCCTCCACTCGTACTCGATAGAGACCATTTGGGTTGCTCCTTTAAGGCATACTTTCACAGTATCTCTCCTAAAGTCAGTAGCAAGCAACTCAACACAAACACGAGCATAAGAGAAATTTTTTCTGCTCTGTGTTTTGGTCTACATAGAGCGGGTTGCCAATCAAGCTAGCTATACCACTAATGCCCCGTGACGACCACAAGGCTAGGGGTATATTACGTAGCCTTATGCACACCGAAACCTTAGCATGGTTATCTTTTTTCAATTCCAACATGGGATCCCACTGCTGCAATATTAATGGGACCCTAGCAACTGTAATTGGGCCACTTTCCAACAGCCTCCTCCTATAGACAGCATCAGGAACTCGAAGGAAAAAGAAACCTTGGTCGTCTGCCCTTACCTCAACCAATTTGGAGCCCCAGGCGTGCTTGAAGGCTGCCTCAACCATCTGAAACGGGAGCTTCTTCCCGATCAAGTATCCTACAAGACATTCAAACCACATTGGATCCGTAGCATCCAAGTCTTCCTCTTCAAAGTTAGCAACTAGCTCATCTCCAATGTTCACCGGCTCTATGTAATTGAGTTTGTATCCCTTCATCACCGTACAAGTGACGTTTGCCCATGATCGGGGAGCTGAAGCATCCTTTCCAAACTGTGTATGACCAGACAGAGGGGTACGGGAATTCTGAATGGCGGTGCTATGAGGGAGAGAGTTGCTCTGTTGATTAGCTGAAACCCCCATACGATTTCCAGAGGGAGATTGAGTCCCTATCAGCGGTAAACATTGGCCAGAGATAGAGTCAGAAGTCCCATTTGCGTTCAGCGGGCGACCGCCCCTATTTGACCCTAGCTGACCACAAGATTTCGAATGATGGAGAGGAGGCCTACTTCTGCCTTATTGGTGGCTACTCTCCTCCCCAAAGGGAATGTGAGTCGAAGGGACTCGATCCTTGGACAATATACTAGGCCCAGAAACCATTCCCGACTAAGACACACCAGCAACCACAAAGCAGAAAAAACCTATCCCAGCTCTGAGTTTCCAAGAGATTGGGACATACCCGGCTCTATTGCTTTGATGAGGATGTTGCCCACCGTATGAGAAGCCAATCCTCCGAAGAGGAGCTCCGATGGAGCCCTAGGTCGACCTGGCCAGTAGCTGGAATTCACGAGTGAACAGTGACTCGAGAACAGAGGAAGAGAGCGGATGAACAGTGCACGGTCGAAGACTAGAGTTAGTACCATTCTAAGAGTTGTTTGTCACCATTTGAGCTAATTGTTTGGTCTCGGGAGTTCTTGAGCTTGTAAATCGTCTAACTTACTTGTAGTTATCTTCATTTTCATCCTGCTAGTATCCGTGAAAGATTAGACCATTGGTGGAGCACCACAAAGATCATTCTGAGTGAAGAAACTTCCCATTCTGAGAATGTTTGTTGCCATTTGGCATTTGCTTGATCATGGGAGTTCGGGGGCCTCCAAATCATCTGATTTGCTTGTTATTGCCTTCATCTTGGTCATATTTTTGTTTGGGAAATATTATATTGATAATTGAGAGCCCTGGGATCAATCTAAGTGAAGAACCTCCCGTTTGTCACTATTCGAGATAATTGCTTGATCTTGTGTGTTCACGAGCTTGGAAATCTTTAAATTCACTCACAATTATCTTTATTTTGAAGCTACTAGCACTTGGGAATGATTACGGTGATGTTTGAAAACAATCATATCATTCTTAGTGAAGAACTCCCTATTCTAAGAATGTTTGTCGCCATTTGGATAAACTGATTGATCTTGGCGTTCGCAAGCTTGTAAATCCACTCATTTAGTTGTAATTACCTTCACTTTTATCCTATTAGTACTTGGGAAAGGTTAGACTAATGGTTGAGACCCTAAGATCAATGTAAGTGAAGAACTTCCCCTTTTGAGAATGTTTGTTGCCATTTGGGATAATTGCCCCATCTTGGCAGTGCACAAGCTTGCAAATTATCTAATTCACCTATAATTGTCGTCATTTTGAAGCTATCAGCACTTGGGAAAGATTAGAGCAATGATTGAACCGATATTATCATTCTAAGAGTTGTTTGTCACCATTTGAGCTAATTGCTTGGTCTCGGGAGTTCTTGAGCTTGTAAATCATCTAACTTACTTGTAGTTATCTTCATTTTCATCCTGCTAGTACCCATGAAAGATTAGACCATTGGTGGAGCACCATAAAGATCATTCTGAGTGAAGAACTTCCCATTCTGAGAATGTTTGTTGCATTTGGTATTTGCTTGATCATGGGAGTTCAGGGGCCTTCAAATCATCTAATTTGCTTGTTATTGCCTTCATCTTGGTCATATTTTTGTTTGGGAAATATTATATCAATAATTGAGAGCCCCGAGATCAATCTAAGTGAAGAACCTCCCATTTTGAGAAGGTCTGTCACCATTCGGGATAATTGCTTAATCTTGTGTGTTCACGAGCTTGGAAATTTTTAAATTCACTCACAATTATGTTAATTTTGAAGCTATTAGCACTTGGGAATGATTACGGTGATGTTTGAAAACAATCATATTATTCTAAGTTTTACCAATAAAGGGTGCAAAGTGCCAACGTTAAAATAAAGAACGCAGCCTAACTAGAGGGATTACCGCGGGCGGCTCTCACAGGTGACAATACCCCTGAAGAAGAATAGGCTGGTAGAGTGACTTTCAACTGCTCTTCACTACGTCCCCATGACCTCCTAATAGGCCTCAAGTTGAAGGCTTACAGATGTGCTTTTGCTTAATAAAGCGTGGATGAGACATCAGGTGGGTTATCTGTCCAGTTTTCATTTTTCTTAAAATCTGCTGTGGCAAATAAGGTATGGGAGGACATTTTTCCCAAACACGCAAAAAAAATTGGGTCAACCCAATTTGGACCCAGAAATATCCGGGTTGCTTCGGGTCAACCCACGTGAAGAATTCTTTTCTTTTCGTGTGCTTGAATATTAATTGAAATTTTGGAATAGTGAGAAATATGATCAAAATAATTCTAATAATCTTAGCAGATCAAGACTAGACGATTGGATTTGTTTACTAAGTCAAGTGATAGATTTTCCATCGACTGTTCAAAAGATTTTTGCTAACGATTGTAATTACTTATAGATTGTCATATCACTAAGTAAGTTAATTTACTAGGCAAATCTTAGTATCTCTAATACTGCTTAAGCAACGCAATTTCAATTCCAAGTAGTTTTCCTTGTGATATATTTCAGTTTCCATGTACTTCAAGCCCCATCTACACACATATGCTCCAGTATGGCACCGTAGAGCAATCTTGATTGCTTTTTAATCGGCTGAAGTTTGGCGCAATAAATTCGATTTGTTTTTCGTCAACATTGATAAATGTAGCTTTACAACAAAGATTTACCATCACTAGGTGGTACGACTAATTTTGAACTAGATTGGTCGAAAGCTATAGCTGTTAGCAGAAAAGATGCATCTAGAGGAAATCAAAATAATACATTTAGAGGAAAAAAATACAAGGTATAATTATTGCATTTTGACAAATGGTATCAAGTTGAGCAATGTCTAGTACATTTGAAAAAGAAAAAAAGAAACATATAAGAAGGTCGCTCAAGTGGCAACAGAGTTTATTATTCTCTTTGTGAAATTGGATTCAAGCCTTATTGGAAGCCCGTTGGATCATCGGAATGCACCCAAAAAAAAAAAAAAAACACCATGGGATTGCTATATAGATACACCAAACATTGCAAGATTGTCACTCTAAACTTGAACAATTCATCATGCTATTATAGGTAATCTGGCGAACCATGTTGAGACAAGAGAGAGGGTGTACTTGAGCAACAAAGACGAAGTCCATTCAAGTGGCTATGAGTGGAATGAAAGAGAAAAATGGTTAACAATGTAGAGATAAGGGATAATACAAACCCAGAAAAACAGAAACAGATGTGGTTATCATAGACTGGAAAATAAGGCATAAATTGAGAATATGCCATCACAGGATCAGAGCTACCTTAAAACATCAATCAACCAGGATGACATAGTAAAGGCGATAAGTCCACCATTGTCAGAATCATTCATCCTCACTACCGCTGTCACAGGACAATTCATCCTCGCCCCCTCCATCGGAAGACAATTCTTCGCCCGTCTGGGTGAAGAAAGATTAAATTTTGTTGGTCACTTACAAAGCGGGGGCCCAAACGACTAGAAAGCAGTTGAGAGTGGAAGCGGGAGAGGGATTTTCTATTGCTGTCGAGGCATAAAATGACACCACAAGAAATTCACGAAAATCATTTATTTAATGTATTATGGTGCATTCCGAGAGAGCACCCACTCTCTTGTTGACACCTACCGCATCTAATTTCCGTTCAGTACTTTGCGCTTCGGAAAGGTCTGCCCTCAGAGGTTTCTCAAAGTTCTACAAGAAAGCTAAACCCCTCATATTTTTTTCACTTCACAGAACAATTTTAAGAAGATCAAGCCTAATCAAATAAAAGAGAGAGAATGTAAATAATCTAAAGAAATTAGAGACTTCTTTGGACAATCAAATTTAACCAACAAAATAGAAAGACAAATTTACACTAGTTTAAGTTTTGGTTAAAGTATAGTATTCATTTAACAAAACAAAAAGGACTTGAAAGAGTAAATAGAAGTATAGGAGAATTATTAAAAAAATCATAAACTTATCGTAATTGTGTCAGTTCAATCATAATTTTATTTTGGCCAATTGAGACGAAGTTTGGCTAGTTGGCGCTAACATGGACGCTACTTGTTCTACATGGTACGGCCGGCGATAACGTAGATAATTTTTAATTATATTTTAATATTTTTTCGAATTATTTATTTATTTGTTTATTTATTCTTTTCTTTTTTTTTTTCTCCTTCTTATTTTTTTCTTCCCTTCGCCCAGCCACTAATGGCAACAAAAAGGAAAGAAAAAGCATTTAACATGCTCTCTTAAACTCTCCCAACTACAGACCAAAAAAAAAAAACCTCTCAACTGATAAAGTAAAACTTATGTATGTATATTGACTATATTTTGGCATTTAAGTGTTAGAATAATTTACCCAAATGTATAGGTCTTCGGTCTACTTTATTTGTCAATGGCCCATTTGACATGTATCTAAGTTGTTAAAGTAATGATTTATTTTTTATTATTTCAGTTTAATGAGATTTAAGAAAAGATACCACAACTTTTACTTTTCTAGGCCTTAACATCTTCCGATATTGGTGTCAAATAATTTTTTATACATGAGAAATGGTAGACATAAAAGGGACTTTTTCCGCGGCCCTTCATGATTTGTTGTCTCTACATTGTTTGACATATAAGGATTTGCATGTCAGTCTTTGCAAAATTTTTATACACTTAGAATGGCTTTTTTGTAAAGTCAGGGTGTGAGCATTATCCTTTGAAATGTTTAAAGAGTTTTGGCCAAAAGGAAAGGAGCAGCGATGACTATTGCCATTATTACTCATTCGAATTTGAGGAAGCGTGACAGTTCGAGTATTTTCTATTTGCTAATTTTTGAACAACGCCATACCAAGTATGATATAACCATTTTGCAATCCTTTCAAGCTATAGTAAAAGTCATTTACCAGGGGAAGGAGGACTTACGTCATAAAACCGGAGGAAGCATTCAAGGGAAGACGGGACAGAAGGATGGTCCCACTCCAGCGACTCCCATCTTTGCCAATTGTCTATCTTGATCTCTCGAAGAGAAGGTGGAGGAGATGGGTGGCCATTATCAAGCAGGGCCAGCTGCAGAGGAATGCTCTTGAGGTGAGGACATCCTTTCACATGAAGCCGTTTGATGGAATTGCAATTCATGGTTCCATCACATATGCTCTTCAGATCCAAAAGATCCCTTAGAATCAGTTTTGTTAACATTAGGGAGGAGGAGTGTGTCATGTTGGGAACAATGCCTATAATCACCTTTATGCCCTTGCAGTCTTCGACTGTTATCTCTCGAAGGAAGGGGAGGTGGAGCAACATGTCTTGCGTGAGCAGCACCCCCTTCATGGCGTGGCATCCTTTTATTTTAACAACTGTAAGAAGAAAAGTGGCACCATTTGGCAAGGATCCACCTATTATCTCCTCTAATTTCTCACAATTATCTATTTCAATGTTCCTCAAATTTGGTAGGCGAGTGGTTAGCCACCCCCATTCCACCACTCTCTTCATTTTATGACACCTGTGCACTGTTATATTTTGAAGTAAAGGTGCCACTATATTAATATCCTCTAGTTCCTCTGATCCCTTGATGATAAAAAATAGTAGACGTGGAAGGCAATGCCCCTCCACCAAGAGATGCTTCAGTTTGGAACACCCAGTAATTTTAAGCACCACGAGGTAAGGGAAGTGGACAGCACCGATCTCCTCCAACTTCTCCCAGTCATCCATCCTCAGCGCAATCAGATTATTTAGTGGGCCTACCTCGCAAAAACTCCTCACACCACGGTACCCTCCTACTTCGAGTATTTGCACATTTTTTGGAAGTAGAATGCAGCCATCCTGATCAATTCCTTCGTCTACACTTACCCTTAATGTGATATGTTCGCAACTTCCAATGACTATATGCCTCTTGATAGATTTAGTCTCAAACATGTCCTCTATTGTATTCAACACCAGTAGGTACTCTTTAGAGATGTTTTGCTCCAGAAGCCTCACGCATGCATTAAACACTTCCACATTTGGAAGGGAACAATAAAGTGCTTCCACCTTCTTCAATTCTTTCTCTTCTCCTGCCCTCACCTTTTCAATCACCAGATATTGCAAGTTCCCCAGCTTCTCCAACACTCCTTCTGGTAACGACTCAATCTTTGTGCCTCTTAGGTTGAGGTACGTCAGCTTAACCAACATTTCCATCCCTCTGGCACTTCTTCAAGACTTGCACACCCCTGGAAGTTCAACTTTCTTAAAGATCCCAACAGTCCTATATAAGGAATATAATGTAATGCTTGACATCTTTGGAGCAACAGTGCTTCTAAGTTCTCCAAGTGACAGATGGAGGCTGGTAATTCCCTAATTCCAGTGTTGCTCAGATCTACAACCTTCAGTCCATTTAGATGCTTGAAAAAAGATTCGTGGATGACTCCTAACAGGACATTATCATTCAATGATAGCCTGGTAAGTTTAGAGCAATTAGGCGATATGTTGTCTGGGATTTCTCTTATTTCATTGCCTTGTAAGAAAACTTTCTCTAGAGAAGTGGTCCAGGAGTTCTCCTCTGGGATTTCTTTCAATACCCTACAGGTTTTCACCATGTGAGTTGGGTTCATCATCACCATATGCAATACCATGCCCCTCATCAACGGGTGTAGAGACATATAATTTTCTTTTATATCATCGCACAAGCAAGCTTGGATTATTTTATTCAATATGATGTTGCCCTGGTCGTGGAGTATTTGCCTGGAGACAATTCCACCTAACAAACCATCATCTATGAAAGAATCTATCAAGTCCCTTTTCTCAGAATTAGAAAGGTCTTCTCCAAAACAAAACACTAAATGCTGGAAACACCGTTGCACTTGAAGATCACCCAAGTTCATATAACTGAGTTCTAGTCTCTTGAACACATCAAGTTCTATCTTCGACTCGTTTAATTCACACAAAATTTCTATCCATTCTTGCATTTCCTCTACTCCCCTCATTCGAGTTGCAATCTCTACGATCCCAAGTGGCAAACCCCCACACCTATCCACGATGAGCCTTGCAATTATTTTAACTGTTGAAGGGAGTTCTCTCCCAAAGCAAAGTTTATCTAAAAATAAGCTCCAACTATTTGGCCAATCTAGATGTTGTATTTTGATTTGCTTTTGACAGAGCATCTTACGACATACATCTAGTGATCGGGTCGTCAGTATCAATTTAAGTCCACCCTTTTCCACTGGAATTCCCACATCCTCCACTTCGAAGTTCATCCACAGGCCATCTAAAATTAAGACGGATCTCTTCTTCTTCTTCAAATGTCTTTCCAATATGCTTGCCCTCCTCTTCACATCCTTATCCTTTGAGATAATGTCTAGTCCAATTGCATTGGCAATCTCATCTTGTAATTCATATACGCTAAACTTCTGAGGGACAGTGACCCATAATACATCATTGAAGGCACAATTCTCTAGTACTCTATTGTGGACATGCATTAAAATGGCAGTCTTGCCAACTCCCCCCATTCCATAAACGCCAATGATAAAAATCTCATCCTCCATCAAATAGTCGCAAATTGTTTTGATCTTGTTCTCAATTTCATCGCCTACTAGCTTTCTTGTTACCAAGGGTGAATGTAATTGACATCCTACCGCATGCGTCGTCGACTCTTCTCGGAAGCTACCATGGCCTAGAGTCAGTTCAAGTTCTTCGCTCAAGTCATCCACTCGCTCTACTTGTTGCACAGAAAGAGATTAAAATTAAATTTCGAAATACTTTCTGGTAATTTGTCAAGTAAAAATAGATGAAGGATGAAATTATGTTCACAACTTTGGTCCATTAGATTGAAATTAAATTGATGCCTTTATGCGATTTGATTGTCCATCTCCAAATTCAGCCCACTAGCAAACAAAGTTCACTAATTTCCAAGCAGCAATTTGTGCAAATTTATTGTTTGCCTTAATCTTGGCACGTGATAGGTTGCATTTGGATTGAATTGGCAAGTTATTATACTTTGATTTAGAGCTTTATTTATCAACAGCAGATACACCTCTCTCTCTCATATGCATATATTTATA
This sequence comes from Corymbia calophylla, assembly GCA_014182845.1. NCBI lineage: Eukaryota > Viridiplantae > Streptophyta > Magnoliopsida > Myrtales > Myrtaceae > Corymbia > Corymbia calophylla. The sequence continues at coordinate 117,134 of JABKBT010000014.1, read as the reverse complement.
TGAACATATATGTATGTATATAGTTTAAAACTTCAATTTTGAAACTATTCAATTTGTGATTAATTTCCGTGGAACGCATGGGAATTCGCCTAGCGTTCCAGTTTCAAAAAGACTATGCGATTCGAATTGGCAAGTGGTTTACTAAGAGGTGGTTAGGTAGAGTTCTAGCTCCTGGGTTTTACGGGACTCTATACATTTGTTTAAAAATGAGTGCTCTTTACGTATTTGATCCGAGGGAATAGAGAGTTCAACATTTGAATGTCAGACTTCAAAGCATTTGTCTGCTCATTTTCAAAAACTATTAACTATAATTGACAAACCCTTAAACTTCTCTCATGAATTCCTATTGATTTTGTGTATTTATTTATTACTATACCCTTATTCTGAGGAAAGGATTACAAGAAAATTACGTATCCTGCATGAGCTTTGACATATGGTGGATTTAGAGATGCACATACCTTGTGGAATTTCTTCATTGGGTTCAACTTCTTCTGCATTCAGTAGGATCGTGTCTTGAGGGGGCTGTAGGCAAAGTGAAAAGTCCATCTCTGTGATCATCATTTTAGCAAGAAGAGATGGATTAGGCAAATCCGTCTTAAGGCAATGAACTTGCACCTACAGTGCTTACGACATCAGGGATCAGGCACCACATGGCAACTCTTAAAACTCTCAAAAATTACTGTCTATTTTTTGTGTTTTCTATTACAGTTAGAAATCAGAGCGTCTTGCCTATATTTATATTTTGAGAGAAGGATTAGAAGACAAATTAAGCGTCCTGCATTAACATCAACATATTTTGAATTTGGAGATGCACATACCTCGTGGAACCTCTATATTGGGTTCACCTTCTTCTGCATTCGGTGGGATCATGTTTTGAGGGGATTGCGAGCAGAATGAAAAGTCCATCTCTGTAATCATCAAGTCAGCAAGAGGAGATGGACTGGTCAAATCCATCTCATTCAATGGAAGAAAGGCCGATGAACCTGCACCTACAGTGCTTATGACATCAGGGATCAGGTATGGCATGGCAACTCTTAAACTCTCGTAAATTTCTGTCTATTTTTGTGTTTTCTATTACACTTAAAAATCAGAGACTCCTGCCTATATTTATGTTTTGAGAGAAGGATTAGAAGACAAATTAAGCATCCCGCCTTAATATCAACATATTTTAAATTTGGAGATGCACATACGTTGTGGAACCTCTATATTGGGTTCACCTTCTTCTGCATTCGGTGGGATCATGTTTTGAGAGGATTGCGAGCAGAATGAAAAGTCCATCTCTGTAATCATCAAGTCAGCAAGAGGAGATGGACTGGTCAAATCCATCTCATTCAATGGAAGAAAGGCCGATGAACCTGCACCTACAGTGCTTATGACATCAGGGATCAGGTATGGCATGGCAACTCTTAAACTCTCGTAAATTTCTGTCTATTTTTGTGTTTTCTATTTCACTTAGAAATCAGAGACTCCTGCCTATATTTATATTTTGAGAGAAGGATTAGACGACAAACTTATTAGACGACAAACTAAGTGTCCCACATTAACTTTAACATATCGTGAATTTGGAGATGCACATACCTTGTGGAACCTCTATATTGGGTTCACCTTCTTCTGCATTCAGTAGGATCATGTTTTGAGGGAGTTGTGAGCAGAATGAAGAGTCCATCTCTGTGATCATCGATTCAACAGGAAGAGATGGACTGGGGAAATTTGCCTTGGGCGATGGAAGAAAGGCTGATGAATTTGCACCTACAATCCTTATGATATCAGAGATCAGGTACAACATGGCAACTCTTGAACTCTCATAAATTCCTATCTATTTTCATGTTTTCTCCTACAACGAGAAGTCTGAACGTCCTGCCTTCATTTATATTTTGAGAGAAGGATCAGAAGAAAAATTAAGCATCCCACATGAGCTTTTGGCATATGGTGAATTTGGAGATGCACACCTTGTGGAACATCTCTATTGGGTTCAACTTCTTCTGCATTCAGTGGGGTTGGGTTTTGAGGAGGTTGTGGACAGAATGGAAAGTCCATCTGTGTGATCATCAGTTCAGCAAGAAGAGATGGACTGGCCAAATTTGTCTCGGCTTCATTGCTGGCAATCATGGACTGATGTGGACCTTCTTCTACATTGCCTTGTCTGTTGCTCAATTCCACCACTCTATTATCATACAACGCCATTAGGGCTTCTGATCTCACTCGGTCATTGACAACCCTGCAGCCTACAATCCCATGTCCTCCAACTCCAGCTAAGTGTGCCTTGATCCTAGTCGCACCTCCAGCATACTCATTGCGGCAGAAGTTACACTTCCACTTCTTTTTAGGCACAACATGCTTCCAGAATGGATCCGTCGCTCTCGGCATTTTCCCTGTGTTCCACACGAAAGTCCACAGATATGTTCCCAGGAAGACCTTTTCCTTTACGTGCAATTTTCAAATATGTAATATAAAATTTTCTCAGTGGTGTTATTTATAATAATGCATTTTATTAGAAGAGTCATCAGTAGTCATGCATTTAGTCTTTTTTGTTTATGAAGCGTATGAAATATGGAAAACCATGTATATCATAAATATATTGTTCCTCTATAAAAACTATGCAGCGATGGTTTTATTGTTAGCTAAGATTAATTTCATTAATTTTGTATATTCTTTTATTTAAAAAACAACGAGTAATTTTTCAAATATTTGTCTAATGTTATTATTTGTCAATTACGGGTCAATAATTCAAGACGCAAAATATGTGTAACCATGAAAAATAACTTTTTTCATGGAAAATAACCTTTTAAGCATTCAATTTTTTGCTTCGTAATTTATATGCCATCAACTCGAAAATTCTGTAAACATATATGTGTGTTGGACCTAAGCAATTCTCTAAGAGGCTTCATCCGAACCTCAAGATTTCTACGATGTAAAATACCAAGAAGGTATTTTCTTCTTTTGGGGAAGAAAAAGATACAAAGGGGAATTGGGGGAGTGGGGTGTGTGGGCACTGGTATGTTAAAAAATGCAAGCCTAGCAGCCCGCTCAATAGAGGGTAGGCATAGGTGGCCCCAGTTGGCTGGAAACAACCCTATCTTGGTGATGTATGTATGTATGTATTTCTTTCCATGGAATGCATGGGTATCCGCCTAGTATCCCAAACTCCAATATGTTATGCGATTTGAATTGGCAAGTGGCTTTATAGGAGGTGCTTAGGTGGAGTTCTTGCTTGTGTTTCATAGGACTGTTTTCATTTGTTTAATCGGGATGCTTTTTATGAAGGTGATATGAGGGGATGGGACAGAGAGAGAGAGAGCCATGTGTTAAAAGAAAAATTCCAATTGATTTTGAAGTTGACAAAACTATATAGTCCGTTAATTGTCTTGAAGAATGATTTAGGTACTTGGTCGAGAAATAGAAATATTTCAAAGACTTCTTCATTTAGATACATATGCAAAATATTATTCTTAAAACAGATGAAGAAGACATTTCTCATTCTGACATGCCTAGGATTGAAGCTAGTCCAGAACCTGGATAGTTCAGAACGAAGCTGAATTAGATTGTAACATATTTAGAAGTTAACAAGTCTAGAATAAGATTAGTGCAGATTTTATGATAGCTAGTAATATGGTTTGGATTTCACATTTAAACAAATTTGATTGATTCAATCTAATTGATTGCCAATCAAATCCTATAGACAAGCTCTACTTATGGAAACCCAATATCTGATCATATGGGCAATTAGATTTAAGAGGAGATTCAGTTTATGTCACTCAATGGTTACCAAATTTTTTTAATACAATATATTCAACGGATATGTTGAAGGATTATCCTCTGAAGACCTCCAATGGCTAATTTGGAAATAGAGTATCTAAAGAGACCAATGTGTCGGGGAGTAAACAAGAGACGAGACCTAGAATCTACAATTCCAAAGTCTAAGCAAACTTCGAATATACACTTGTCTTACTTGAGTCTCAATTCTGTGAACATAAGAGAAGTACATAAAGGGTGATTGAGTGAAATAGTATGATCTTTCATTGAGTGTTTATACTCAAAGTTCTAACCTCTTATTGATCAAATAGTGAAATCCAGTCAGTAAGCTATCAGCATGGGAGAGTGGACGTAGGCTTGATTTAAGCCAAATCACTATAAACCTTGTGCAATTTCTTTCAACCTAAACTCTTATTGTTTATTGCTATTGTTTATTGCACACTCGTGTGCTTCAAAGTCTACTCTATTATATAAGAGATTCTAAACCTTATTCTAGAATCTGACCCTTGTTCACACATTTATCTTGACTCGTTTAATTCCGCATTAATTTGTTAAGATTTTATTTAATCACTTATTCACCTCTTCTAGGTGATTCCTATTAGCCACCTTCAATTGGTACTAGAGCTTGGTGCTCATTATATTGATGTCTTTTTACTTTTGAGCCAAAGATCTTCTATGGCTAGCATCTTAGCACCAGTTCTTATCGAAGGATAGAGCAACACTAGACCACCATACTTTGATAGAAAAGAGTACAATGTCTGGAAAAATAAAATGAAAGCATCCCTAAGATCTAAGGATCCCCTAGAATGGGATGTTGTCGAAAAGGGAATCAATTCAAGTGCTGCATCTGCATCCGACAAGAAAAAGGATGGCGAACACAAAGATACTGAACCTCGTACCCCTTTGCCCCAAACGAAGATATCCAAAAGAGAAGCACTAGATGCAAAAGCTATCTACTCTCTTTATTGTGCTTTATCGTGCTTTATCACCTATTGAGTATAACCGAATATCTTCTTGTGAAATAGCTAAAAAGTATGGGACAGGTTGCATATTACCTATGGTGGGACTGATTGTGTAAAGGAAACAAAATTTAGCATATTGCTCGGTCAATATGAATCATTCAAAATGAAGCCTAGAGAATCATTTGATAATATGTTTAGTAGATTAATTGATATAGTGAACGGACTTGCATATTAAGGACAACCAAATTTAGCTCCAATGAAAGCCAACAAATTGCTATGAGGTCTCTCGAAAGAATGGAACAACATCAAAACATCAATTCGTGAAACCTAGGGAATAATTCCATTATCGATTGATGAACTTATTGGCACCCTTTAGTCGTACGAAGCAGAGCTAATCAATAAAGAAGATTACTCAAAAGGTAAGAAGTCTATTGCATTAAAGTCTAAGTTGATTCTGATGATACAAATTCAAAAGACGACATGGACGATGAAGAATTGACACTCCTGATAAAGAATTTCAAGAATCTGAATAGGAAAGGAAGAAGATTTAATGGGAAGAAACAATACAAGCAAATAGGGCAGAAGAGAATAATGGAAGAAGATGAATTTGGTAAGGATGTGATCAACTTTGAATGCAGGAAGAAGGGACACATGAAACCAAATTTTCAATTGTTGAAGAAAAGGAAAGGAAAATACGAGAAGTTCAAGAAGGCCTTGAAAGCCACAACATGGAGTGACACAGAATGTGAAGAAAGCGATCAAGAATACGCAAATATATGCTTGATAGCATACTACCATGAAATTAGAATCAGATGAAGAGTAGAATCAGAAGCAGAATTAGAATCAGATGAAGAGTATGAGGTAAATTACCATGAAATTCCCATTAAGGTATCTAAATATATTGATGAACTTGTTTGAATCTCAAAGCCACTTTTACAAGGATCTTCGAACTGAAGAGGGAAAATTGGCTAAGACAACATGATATTTCTAGGAAAGAAAAGTTTGAAAATTTGCAAAATGATTTCATGCAATTAAAGGAAAGTCATGATTTACTTGCCAAAGAAAATGACTTTTTGAAAAAGGAATTTTCAAATGTTATGACAAAATTTTTGAAAGGCTCGAAAACTTTACAACACATCCTTTCCATACAAGTGCCTTATTACAATAAGTCAGGACTCGGTTTTAATAACGAAAGTGATCTTCTAATAGACTTTCCAAAAGTTGAGAGACTCAAATAAAGACCTCCTAGACTTGCATATAAAAAGCATTTTCAACAGGTTTTTTATAATACTTGTTGGTTGAAATGCCCTCAAATGTTCCAAATGTGAAGACTCAGAATACATTGAGAATGAATGTCCTAAAGTTTGGAGATCAATTAAAAAAGATGAGGTAAAAACAACATACTCTACTAACTCTCATGCACCCAAGAAACTCTGAGTATCAAAGAAAGCTTGAGACAATGTTCTTGTTGCAGGTTACTATAAAGACAAAGAATAAATGGTACTTAGATAGTAGTTGCTCAACACATATGACTGGAGACTCTAATACTTTCATCAAGCTCAAAAGGATAAATGGAGGAAAAGTATCTTTTGGTGGCAACAACAAAGGCAAGATTATTGGAAAAGGAACGGTGAAGATTGGGAGTTTGACTATCACAATGTGTCTCTTGTGAGAGGACTTACTTATAACTTGATTAGCATAAGTCAATTATGCGACATAGGGTTCAAAATCAATTTTTAAGAGAACATTTGAAAAGGAATAAGTAATGATTGCTCACCTATCTATTAGATGTAAAGTTTGACTCTACTTAGTGCCTTGTGTCTATACAAGATGACTTAGACTTATGGCATAAGAAGCTAGGACATGTCAATATGAAGCAGATATCCAAACTCTACTCTAAGAGACTTGTTTGTGGCTTTCCCAACCTAAAGTTCAAGAAAACTGAGCTATGTACAGCTTGTACCCTTGGTAAACAGGTAAAAAGTTCCTCCAAATCCTCAAATTATGTCTCTACTAATTGTGCATTGCAACTTCTACACATGGATCTTTTTGGACCAACAAGAGGTCAGAGCATTGGTGGTAAGAGGTATTGTTTAGTTATTGTGGATGTCATACAAGGTTTTCATGGGTTTTCTTTTTGGCACACAAAACCTCGAGACTTTTTCACATTTTTCAAAATTTGCTAAAAATGTTCAGAATGAAAAAAGTTATGTCATTTCTAAAATTAAAACTAATCATGGGGGAGAATTTGAAAATCAAAGTTTTACAGAATTTTGTGATGAAAATGGTATTGAACATCTTTTTTCCTCTCCTTACACTCTAGAACAAAATGGAGTTGTGGAAAGAAAGAATCCCCATTTATAGGAGATAGCCATAACTCTTTTGATAGGAAGCAAAATTTCCTCTCGTTTTTGGGCAGAAGCACTCTCAATTGCGTGCTATATTATCAACAGAATTTTTCTTATACATTTCCTTGAGAAAACCCCTATGAGATTTACAAAGGTTGTAAGCCAAATATATCTTATTTTCGTATATTTGGATGTAAATGTTTTATCTTGAAAAATGGAAATGATCTTCCTAGTAAGTTCAAAGAGAGATCAAAAGAAGAATATTCCTCGGTTACTCAACAACAAGCAAAGCCTATAGAGTCTATGACAAAGGCACTCAGAGGGTTGAAGAATCAATGAATGTGAAGTTCTGGGAAAATGAATAGATCCATTCAGAAGAGTCTAAACCACATTCAGACAATACCAACACTCAGATTTTTGAAGAAAATCAGCAACCCAAGAAAGAAGCAACCTTTGAAGAAGTCCAAGGAGACTCTATACAGGATCAAATTCGATCAGATCCTTCTTAGTCAGTTCAAGAAGAGGATAATAAATTCAACAAAAACTAGAAGCACAAATCAAGTCATCCACAAGATTTGATTATTGGAAAGTCAGATGACAGCATTCATATCAGATCAAAGGTCAAGGAGAACTTAAGTACTTTGGCACTTACATTTGAAGTTGAACCAAAAGGAGTAGAGGAAGCATTGAAAAATGAAAAAGAACTTCGTCAATTCAAAATCAACGAAGTATGGAAATTAGTACCTAGATCGAAATATCAAGGAAAAATTACACGAAACAAGACAAGGCTAGTGGCTATAGACTGACGAAACATACGCTCCCGTGGCTAGGTTAGAAGCCATAAGGCTACTACTAGCTTATGCCTGCTTTTATAAATTTAGATTATTTCATATGGAAGTGAAGGAGAGGTGTGCAAAACAGATAGCCTAAACCGAGAACGCTTAGATCGGACCAGACTAGCCAGTTTGGTCCAATTCTTGAGAATGATAGTCCGGTTCCCAATTCCTAAAAGTGAAATCGATGTCTAGGTGATCTGGTTCTTAGTTCCAAAGGGGAATTGGACTGGACCGATTACATATACATTTTTTAAAATTATTTCTTCAAAAAATTTAGTAAAATGTAAACAAACACTATTTTGGTCTAATTCCAAATAGTGGGAAAAAAAAGTAATGGGGAAAAAGTAGTGAAAAAATAGAGTAATGTGTTCTATTGGTTCAATCCGATTCCTAGTCCTAGGACTAACTAGTCTAATCCCTAGTTCCCAATTTTGGGAATTGGTCTTTCCAGTCTGGTTCTCGGTTCCACCTTGGAATCGGATTGGACTAGGAACTGATCACACCTAACGTGAAGAGTGCATTCCTTAATGGATATATCAAAGAAGAAACGTTCGTAGATTAGCCTCTAGGTTTTGAAGAACCCTCAAAATCAAACCATGTCTACAAGTTAAAGAAAGCCCTATATGGTCTAAAACAAGTACCTCAAGCTTGGTATGAAAGGCTTAGCAACTTCTTGGCAGAAAAAGATTTTGAGAAGGGTAAGGTAGACACTACTATCTTTATAAAGAGAGACAGTAAGGACCTTATAATTGTTCAAATCTATGTAGATGATATTGTTTTTTGAACTTCTAATGAGCAACTTTGCAAGAAGTTTTCAAAGTCTATGTAGGAGGAATTCGAGATGAGCATGATGTGAGAATTTACTTTCTTTCTCGGTCTACAAGTCAAGCAAACTTGAGAAGGAACCTTCATGTGTTAAGAAAAATATGCCACAGAAATTGTCAAGAAGTTTGGGCTAGAAAATTGCAAGAAGACTGAAAGTCCAATGTCTTATTTATCCGAACTCAATAAGGATGAATGTGGTAAAAAAGTTGATTAAAAGGTGTATAGAAGTATGATTAGCTCTTTACTCTATCTCATTGCTTCTAGACCATATATACTTTTCAGTGTCTGTATATGTGTTAGATTTCAGACAGATCCTAGAAAATCTCATTTCACTATAGTACAAAGAATTATTAAGTATGTTGGCACTAATCTTATGCTAGGTGTATAGTATCCAAAAGGATCAAGTTTTACACTTGTTGGATACTCAGACACTGATCTAGCTGGTTGCAAAGTTGATAGGAAAAGTAACTCAAGGACTTGTCATTTGATGGGAAACATGCTTGTGCCTTGGTACTCAAAGAAGCAAAGTACGATAGCCCTATCAACTACGAAGGTAGAATATGTAGCTCTTAGAAATTGTTGTGCTCAAGTCTTATGGATAAAGCAACAACTAAGAGACTTTGGGGGTGGAAGAATCAAGTACTAAACTCAGATGTGATAACACAAGTGCTAGCAATCTGACCAAGAATCCCATTCTCCATTCAAGGGCAAAGCACATGGAAATCAAGCACTATTTTATTCGTGACCATGTCCAGAGCAGTGATGTGCACATACCTTTAGTTGATTCTAAGAATCAACTTGTAGAAATTTTCACTAAGCCCCTAGAGAAAAATATTTTTGAGTATATTAGAGATAAATTGAATATTACTTATCCTTTCAAGTGAGCATTTTTGAAAGACAAGAACATGGACCATTCGTGTGGACTCAAAGTCGGAACCTATGATTAGACTATAACAACTTGTGTATGATGCTTACTCATTCAAATCTTGGCACGTAAGTTTTTATTTAGTAAATAAATCAGGAATGTGCTCTAAATATCTTCTATATATATTATAATTGATTTATTCTGATTATATTTCCAAAATTATTTGAAAATTATTACGAGATTTGGATATTTCAAGATCAAAAATTGCCAAAAGCAGTTATTTTTTCCTCGTTTAAAAAATCACAACGCTTCATCTACTCTAAAACCCTGAAGCTCTCTTATTTGTCTTCCGATCACTCTCTCTCTTTTACCCACTTTCTCTTTTCTTCAATCACCTTCAAACCTCTCTGGAAATCAACATGTCTTCAAAATCCACATCCGTTTCCTCCAAGACTTGACGAACTTCCGGCATAGCAAGCAGGGGACTGAGGCCTGTTCAAGAACTAACTCACTTTGATCTCGCGGGCTCCTCAGCAGAAGACTCGCCTAGGGTTTCAAAAATTTAGTTGGGGAATGTTGAGACTTCTCCAATTTCAGAAACCTTCAAAGTTCGTGATCCCAGGTCAGTAATGAAGTTCTACACTCTATTGAAAAGTGGTGTGCTTCGCAGTCCGTTCTAAATGGTTTCTTAAAAGACAATGACTTTAGGGATGAAGAACATCTCATTATTACTTTCACTGCTGATACTACTGAATCTAAAAAGGACAAGGAGGATATTATATCGTCTAAGGGAAAGGAGATTGTAGAATATGTGGTTCAGACCCTAGAACCTAAGAGTGGTTTTGAGCGTCAATTAGAAGGAGGGAGAGAAGATAATGATGAAAGGCTTGTTCTCAATTTTCAAGTTGAGATGGGAATTGCTGCAGTGGTTGAGAAACCAAAGGGAAAATTGTTTAGAAACAAAAACATAAAAAGTGTTATGGAATAATGCTGAACAAAGGTATCATGAATCACAGGACAGTTGAATTTGACTTCTGGATGGTATTGGTGTATTTCTTTGATCGAAGTTTGCCAAACTACAATTGGAGAATTTCTGTTTACAATCGTATGAACTTTATCCATAACGTAATGCATACTTTTATTCGAATTTGTCTGCTCTGTCCCCAAATCATTTGCAATTTAGTATTTGATGAAGTTTATGAGTTGAACACATCACAACTGGCTGAAATTTTGGTTGTGGAATACGATGACTTCAAACCTATTCATATATCTGTTGAAGATGCTGATAAGGCTCTGTCTGGTGACACTGAGTTGGATAGAACCTCTAAGACTCACATCTCTTATTCATGTTTGTCTGCCACAAACATGCTGGCTCACAAGATAGTCATCAACTGCATTCGACCCAAGGCATCTTCTAGAATAGATGTGTCATAATTTGAAGCGAAGCTGACATGGGCAATCACAAATGAGGTCTCTTTCTCTCCGCCTCATAAAATTCTGCTTCACATGTATAGAACTATTCTCAAAGAGAAAGGACAACTTCCTTATGGTGCTTTAGTTGCAAGGATATTTAAATTCTTCAAGATTAAAATTCCCTCAAAGCTTTGTACAAGGACACTTCCTATTATGTCTATTGGAGAGAAAATGGTTTCTAAAATGAAATTAGAAGATATTCCTAAAATGTGGAAAAGCAAGAAAAGAGTATCTCTTACACCTATTGGAAGGCCTATTGTTGTAAAAAAGAAAAGGAAAGGGTAGTCTGTCATCGTATCTAAACCTTCGAAGAAGAAGAAGGCTATGTGGTTCAAGGATTTTGATGATTTGGATGAAGTTTCATTTATCATTTAATTTAGTTCAGTTTTATTTTAGGTTTATTTAATTTCAAAAATAAAGGAGTCTTTATGTCGCGTTACCGAGGGCCTCGTTTCAAAAAAATACGCCGTCTTGGGGCTTTACTAGGACTAACTAGTAAAAGGCCTAGAGCCGGAAGCGATCTTTGAAACCAATCGCGCTCTGGGAAAAAATCTCAATATCGTATTTGTTTAGAAGAAAAACAAAAATTGCGTTTTCATTATGGTCTTACGTAACGACAATTACTTAAAAACGTTCGTATCGCCGGAAAAGCAAAATGGTCAACAGGTCAGGTTTTACTACAATTACTTGAAATGTTCTTTATGAGAACCAAATCAAATACGAAATGAAATACCTAAAAATGAGGTTCAAAGAAAATAGATACGTTATTATGTATGTAACTTGATTATTTCTTAATCCAATTTGTACAAACACAGCTAGTGAAATTGCTATCTTATATTGTTAATTAATTCTTATTATATGGGATGTAAGGCTTTTCGAAGTAACTAACTTAAACTTCAATATGAATATTCAATAGTCAAAGTATAAGGGGATGGACATAGACCTAGTAGGCGCCGAGAAAGCATTAGAAGCATCTGAGAAAGATCTTGAAATAACAGAAGAACAAGAACAAGAACAAGAAGAAGATCCAGAGGAAGAACCTGAAGAAGATGGAGAAGGCAGTGACAAAGAAAAGGAAGAAGGACATGCTAGAGCACAGAAGGAAGATGAAGAGGATACAAATAAAGTTGGTGCTGGGTCTGACATTCAGATGCTTTAAAAATAGATATTGCTGTGGAAAAGTTCTGAACATACCCCAAAAAAGGATGGACCTTGTGAGAAAACTCCAGAAAAAAAAAGGAAATTTAGCTCTTGAATTGGTTGATGATCAGATGAGTAGATCCCCAGCAGATGCATCAGCATTTGAAGATGCAAGCAATCAGATTGAATCTGCTGTTGACCAACAATTGGGACAAATTTTTTTATCTGCTCATGGATATCAAGAACAAACAGGCTGCTATGGAGATAGACATTCAGAAACTATAGTCTTCTGTGAACAACAACCTTCAAAAAAATCAATCTTCAAGCAGAATAGAACATGACAAAGATAGAGCCGGTGCATGTCCAAGATAGATGAAGCTGTGCAGAGTCTGGAGAACTTTCAGCTTGTTCAAGTCCCCTTTAATCCCTGAACCAAAATTCTCTATTTCAAAGTTTTTTTTTTCATGTTTTTGAACTATTAGTCTGTGTTTGAATATGGTGTGTATTTGAATGATTGACTGGACTTACGTTTGCTATATATGTTTGCTTTATTATGCTCGGTTTACTCCTTTTATGCCGCTGACAAAGGGGGAGAACTTCTGCAGATGTATGATAGCTTTTGCAGACATAATATTTTTTTTGCAGGAACACTTAAATAGGTTTCAAATACAGAAGGAGGATCAGTTTGTATTTAGACTCTTGTGATCACTTAAATATAAGTCTTTACTGTATCCTGTTCCATCTTACACGGTTCATTCTGTGTATCCGCTTGGAAGTTTTGTTACCATAAAAAACGGGGGAGTTTATTAGAGAAAACTCCCAATTATTTGAAATTGACAAAACTATCCGGTCTGTTAATTTTCTTGAAGAATGATTCATGTACTTGTTCAAGAAATGGAAATATTCCAAAGACTTCTGCATTTAGACACACATGCAAAATATTATTCTTAATATAGACGGAGAAGACAATTCTCATTCTAATGCCCGGGATCGAAGTTAGTCCAGAACTTGGATAGTTCAGAACGAAGTTGAATCAGATTGTAACATATAACAAGTCCATAACGAGACTACTGTGGATTCTATAACAGCTAGTGATTTGGTTTGGAATTCACACTTAAACAAATTTGATTGATTCAATCTAACTAATTGGCAATCAAGTCCTGTAGACAAGCTTTTTCTAATTGAAGAAGCTCTACTTTTGGAAACCCAGAATCTGAATGTATGGGCGACTAGATTCAAGAGGAGATTCAGTCCATATTACTAAATGGCTACCAAATCTTCTTAATATAATCCGTTCAATGGGTAGGTTGAAGGATTATCCTTTGAAGACCTCCAGTGGCTAATTTGGAAGTAGAGGAGTATTTAAAGAGATCAAGATGTCGAAGAACACATGAGACGAGACCTGAAATCTTCAATTCCTAACTATGAACAAACTTCGAATATACACTTCTCTTTCTTGAGCCTCAATTCTTTAATCATGAGAGAAGTACAGAAAGAGTGACTGAGTGGTATTTCACTGAGTGTTTAAACTTAAAGTTGGAACCTCTTGTTAATCATATAGTAGAATCCAATTAGTAAGCTATCAGTGTGGGAAAGTGAACAGGGGCTTGATCTAAATCAAACCACTATCAACCTCATGTGCATTTTCTCTCAACCCTAAACTCTTATTATTATTGCTATTGTTTATTGCACACTCACTGTGTGCTTCAAAGTATGCTCTATCACATAATAGATTAGAATCTGACCCTTGTTTAGACTTTTATCTTGACTCATTTTATTCCGCATTAGTTTGTCAAGATTTTACTTAATCACCTATTCACCCTCCCTAGATGATTCCTGCTAACCACCTTTACCATGGCTTTTCAAGAGATAAATGTCACACTTCAAAGCATTTGTTTGAGCATCCGACCTATATATGCTATTCTTGGGTAAGGATTAGAAAACAAATTGAGCATCCTGCGTAAGCTTTAACATATGATGAATTTGGAGATGCACATACCTTGTGGAACCTTTGTGTTGGGTTCTCCCTGTTCTGCATTCACTGGACGTGGCATGCTAGTCAAAGCTTCAGGTGTGAGGTCTCCGTCGCTGCTAGGATAACTCAAATTCCGTGGCTGAATGTTTGAATCACCAGTATGAGATTGAGAGGGTTGTGTCCAGAATGAAAGGTCCCCCTGTGGGATCATGTTTCGAGCTGGAAGATACTGACTGGGCACATTCGTCTCTTGCAATGGAAGAAAGGCCGATGAACTTGTAACTATAGTGCTTATGGCATCAGGGCTTAGGTTCGGCATGGCAGCGAATGAAGTCTCTCTCCACGCATCTTCATTGCTTACAGTCAGGGGAAGATGCGGACTCTGTGTAAGGCTAGAACTGATTAAATGAGGGTAGGATGACCCTTGGACATTGCCTTCTAATTCGTTGCTTGAGTCCACTGGTCCTTTATCCTTCAATGCTTTCCGGGCTTCTGATCTCACTACGCCACTGACAACCTTGCAGCCATGAATTCCGTATCCTCCAACTCCGGCTAAGTGGGCCTTGATCCTGGTCGCACTTCCGCCATAGTTGTTGCCGCAGAAGTTACACTTCCACCTGTTGTTATCCAAGGGCTCTACATACTCCCGAAAGTGGTTCGTCTCTCTGGGCATCTTCCCTATATCCCACAAAAGAATGAGCAAATATGTTTCATAGGATAACGTACCAACAAGGAAGGCCTTGAACCCTACCGAGAGTTTCCCGGTTACCTAGGAGCTTTGGAGAGGGGAGACGGAGCTCTTTTTGGGTGAAGAATGGCGTGTGGGCGTAAGGTATTTGATTGATTTTGCACTCGGGAAGTAGGCCCAAGTCTTACTTCCTTCGTCACGTTATATTCGAGGGCTTTCACATATGATAATAATAATAAAAAAGGATTTCCAGGAAAAGATGTGGTTCGTTGCACGAAATAAAAGATCGTTCTCCCTAATCAGGTTACAATAAATTTCTAGAAGTTTTTACGTGTAACGTAAGAACAAAAATTATAATATATCCAGAAAAACACGTCATTCATTTGATGAGAAATAGAAAAAGAGTTGTCGAGCGACACCTTTGGTTTAAATCAGCCCTCAAAAACCACGTTGGACCAACTTAAGACTTTTCCTTGTTCCTCTAGGTTATAATTGACGACCTCAGTGCGTCGTTTTCTTTTCTTAGTTCACCACGGACCAGCTTGGGCCTTTTCCTTGTTCTTCTGGTTTGCAATTGACGACCTCCATGTATCGTCTTCTTTTCTTTAATTGACGCTACGAAGGATGACTGGAAAATCCACAAAAAAAGGAGGAAGAAGGGGAAGAAGGGGCGGGGATGGCAAAGTGGGGGGACGGGAAAATCCAGAAAGGCGACAGAGGGAAAAAGCATGGAAATCTCCGCTAAAAGGCCAACGCACTGGCCATCGAATCAAACGACGCTTGACTAAATCAAAACCCTCACCTGCACTACACGTAATTCAACGCCCCCACTTGTCCCCTTCGCCAATGTCCGACCGACTCCTACGATACGGGACGCAACGTCACCCTCCCCCTCGCTAGTCTGGCCGTTCCCCTGTCTCTTATGGGCGAGACTCGTCTCTGTGGGAATCGCGGTTTTCTTTCTAGTTTGCTGTTCATGCTTGCCTAATTCTCTCTCTTGGTAATTTCTGAGTCGTGGCCTTGCCCCAACCTCTTATGGACGACAAACACAATCCTCCTTGGGAACGCGGTTTTCTTTCAACTGTTCATGTTTGGCCATTCTCTCTTATATTCCCTAGCTGGATACAAAGCCATAATGAGGTAAACACAATGCCAAATATAATCAATCAGGAATATATACTATAAAATGAGATATATGTTAGAAAAATATGTGGAAAAAGCATGATCCCGATAATTGGGATTGAATACAGAAACGTGTAGAATTTTATATTAACTTCCAGCCATTGATAAAATTGAGAATAGATGCGTGGAGTTCAAAGAATCGTGAATAGGTACTTCTAGCCAATTGCCCTTTTAACATTGAGGGTGTGTTCTTCGATTCTCAAATAATCAAAATAATTGAAATTCATAGAGGGTTTGGCTTAGATGACCTATTTATATAATATACCCATATAAATCCTAATAGATACAGTCTTCCATCAAAACTAATCCTAGTAGATACGGACAATCTCCATAGTTATTGGCAATTAAATTTGGATAATAAATCCTCATTGAAATCTAATGTGGGCAATTTTAAATTGAATGTGGAATCACATTAATAAAAATATTATAACATTCTCCCACTTGATTTTAACATTTCATTGAATGAAATATTGAACTAAATCCACAAATTTTTATGCTGAAAATAAAACACATGAATCATGGTGATAAGTTCTCTTAGAACGAGTATTATCTCCCATGTATCACAATATGTCTCACTAGCCCATACATGATAACATAACACAATGAATAAATCTTATGTTTATTCTGGTAAAAAATAATTGTTATTCTCATAATAAATGAAAGTGTGCACCAAAATTGAGAATAACATTACAATAAATAAGAGTTTCACAAATTCGTCCATACGACAAAAATTTACATGATAGAACCAATTCTCATCATAACTATATGATCCTTATAACCCATTGGTGGCATGCCTTTAGTTAAAGGATTAGCTAATATCAATTCAGTGCTAATGTCTTCAATGACCACTTTATTCTCTCTAACACGTCTCTTATGGTTAAATACTTGATGTCGATGTGCTTGCTTTGACTACCACTTTTGTTGTTTTTAGCCATGAAAACCACAGCAGCATTATCACAAAACATCCTTAATGACCTAACAATATAATTCACAATTCTTAAGCTCGATATAAAACACTTCAACCACACACCATGTGAAGTAGTCTCAAAACAAGAAACAAAGTTGACTCCCATAGTGGAAGTAGCAATCACGGTCTGCTTTGCACTCCTCTAGGATACAGTTCTGCCAATAAACATAAAAATATATCAAGATGTTGATTTTTGAGAATCAACGCAACCAGCAAAATCCAAATCTGAATAACCAACCACCTCCAGATTGTCTGTTCGTGTTTACATAAGCATGTAATCTTTTGTACCTTAAAGATACCTCATCACCTTGTTTGCAACTCTCTAGTGGTCCATATCTGGATTATTATGATATCTTCTCAACATTCCTACAACAAAAGTAATGTTAGGTCAAGTGCAAACTTAAGCATATATTAAGCTTCCGAAAGCAGAAGCATATGAAATGTTTTTCATTTGTTCATTTTTAAGATTGTTCTTCGAGCATTGGTTCAAATTGAACTTGTCACCCTTCATAATATGTGTTATACTTAGTGAACAATCTTTCATCCAAAATCTCTCAAAGACTGTATTGATATAAGTTTATTGAGACAGTCCTAATATCCCTCGATGTCTATCTCTCTAGATTTTAATACCAATCACATAAGATGTCTCACCCATATCCTTCATGTCAAAACTCTTATAGAGGAATCGTTTCACTTCGTGTAGCAATCTTTTATCATTGGTTGCAAATAAAATATCATGTACATATAAGACAAGAAAACAAATTTTGCTCCCACTGACATTTTGGTATATATACTGATCCATGACATTTTCTACAAAACTGAATGAAAAGATGACATTATAGAACCTTAAGTATCATTAGTGGGATACTTGTTTCAAGCTATATATGGATTTCTTAAGCTTACACACCAAATGCTCACCATTACTATAGGAGAATCCTTTAGGTTGTTTCATGTAAACCTCCTCCTCTAGTTCTCCATTGAAAAACGCTAATTTCACATCCATTTGATGTAATTTTATGTCAAAATGGAAACTAATGCCAAAACAATACAAAGAGAATCTTTCTTAGATATAGAAGAAGAAGTCTCCATGTAATCAATTCCCTCCCTTTGAGTGAATCCTTTAACAACAAGTCTGGCTTTATATCTCTCAATGTTGTCCAATGAGTTTTTCTTAGTTTTAAAGACCCATTTACAAATCAATGGCCCTTACCCCCATTGGACTATTATGCTAAATCTCAAACTTCATTAGATGCCATAGAATTTATCTCTTCTTTCATGGCACTATATTACAAGGTGGATTTATCAAAACTCATGACTTGTAAAAACATTTTTGAATCATATTTCAGCACCAATATTGTAGTTAGATTCTTGTAAATACACAACATAATCACTAGGAATTGCTAATTTCTTCAATTTAGCAAATCGTCTTAATGTTGAATCAACATTCTTTTGAGGAGTATGTTGTTCAATTGGTTGTTCAACATTTTCTGGAAATTGCTGAACAATTGGACCTACCGGATTAATATTAGTAGGTTGTGCAATTTTAATGATTAGTTGTTCAATAGACGAATAAACTGGAGGGGTGTTATGAGCAACAGCCAATATAGTACTTGAAATGGAAAGTTGAGCATTTGAATGATCTTTCTCAAGAATTAAGTCCTTGAAATGATCACTTCCACTAATCAAATCACTTGAAATTTAACATTTCTTGATTCCTCAAATTTAGTGGTATGAGATGGACAATAATATCTTTATCCTTTAGACTTTTTAGCATATCCAATGAAATACCCATTTATAGTCCTTGGGTTGAACTTCTTCTCTTGTGGATTGTAGATTCTTACTTCAAACGAGCATTCCCAAACTTGTACATGTTGCAAACTCGGTTTCCAACCTTTGAATAACTCAAATGGCATCTTTGTGATAGTCTTGGTTAGAACTCGGTTCAATATATGCACTACCATCTTAAGAGCTTCAATTCCCAAGAACTTAGGAAGTTTAGAGTTGCTAAGTATACTCCATACCAGGTCTAATAAAGTTTGGTTTCTTCTTTCCCCTACACCATTTTGGTCCGGAGAACTAGGCATAGTGTATTGAGCTATTATTCCATGCTCTTGAAGAAACTTCGCAAATGGATCATGTGCTTGTCCATTGTTAGTATATCTACCACAATATTCACCTCCTCTATCTAATTTCACAATCTTTATTTACTTATGGCATTGTTTCTCTACTTCGATTTTATATATCTTAAAGGCATCTAATACTTTGTTCTTATTATAAAATAAGTATAGATACATGAAATGTGAGTAATCATCAATGAAAGAGATGAAATATTTTTGACTATAAGAGTCCAAATCTAGAGTATAAATATATGTATGTGTGATTTTTAATATTTCCATACTCTTCTTAGCACATTTTTTTGACTTGTTGGTTTGCTTTTCTTATGCAGTCCACATAAGTGTCATTATCAGTAAAATCCAAAGTACTGAGTACTCTATCATTTACTAATCACTTATTCTATCCATGTAGATATGTCCCAATCTCTGATGCCATAATATAAAGGAATCTTCACTCACAACACATTGTTTAATTTTAGCATTTATTATGAACATGCATTGCATTATGAAAGGAATTGTCTTGTAAATTAATTCGAAAAAGACCATCAAACAAAATACCATTCCCAACAATTTCATATTTAAATGACAAATTAAATGTTGAATTTGAAAAGTCGAAGGACTAACCTAATAGTAATAGTCTTGAAACCGAAATCAAGTTTCTAGAGAAACTTGGAACATAAAAGATTATTTTCAAATTTAAAATAAAACCATTATTGAGAATTAATCTGCATGTTCCAATAGCTTTCACATGCGAACGCAACTTGTTTCCAAAATAGATACATGTTCACTTCCCACTAGTTTATGGTGGTTTTGAAAACCCTACAAGAAATTCGAAGTGTGAATTGTAGATCCGAAATCAATCCACCAAGTGTTGTGACTTACATCAATCATATTGATTCATAACAAACACATGAGATTAGATTACCTCTCTTTTCAAGCCAGGTCTTAGATTTGACACAATCCTTCTTCATATGCCCCCTCTTTTTACAGAAGAATGATTTGGATTCTTTCTTAATGTCACTTTGGAGAGGAATTTTTCTCTTTCCCTTTTGCCTGCCTTGTTCTTTAAGCTTTCCTTGTGTTGCCAAATGAGTACTATCGCCCAATTCCATAAGCAACCTTTCTTCCTCTTGAACACACATAGTCATGCGTTCATTAATTGACCATTTATTTTTATGTGTGTTATGGGAGATCTTGAAATGTGCATACTATTGTGAGAAAGTGTTCAAAATATAATATACGATGAAAGATTCAGATATCTCAACCTCAAGATTCTTTAGCTGAGTCACAATGTCCCTTATCCTCGTGATGTGCTCATGCATACCTTTGACACTAGTGAGATTTAACGATGAAAACTTCATAATTAGGATTGTGGCATGTGCCTTTTCTGAAGTTTTAAATTATGCATCAATAGCCTCAAACAATGCTTTGGCATTATTATGTTGAGCAATCGAACTAGGAATACTAGTAGAAAGTTTACTTCTCATGAACATTACACTAAGATTGTTAGATCTCTCCATTTTTAATAAAGAGCAACTTTAGCTGAAGTGCTAGTATCAGTAGGGGCAGGTAGTTCATCTTTCCGAATAGTTAAGAAGGATTAATTCCTTCCAAACCTTATAGTTGTCATTGTTCAACTCGGGAACATTGATATTAGAAATATTTACAGGTGGTAAAACGGCATAATATGCAACATGCTTATATCAAAAATTTGAGGTAAAATATACATAAATCATATTTTATCAATGTAAAACATATCACAAAATATGATAACATAACATAAAAATTGCTTATGGGTTAATTTTTTAATTTAAATAGATTCATAATTACTTTATGAAGAAACTATCATATTATATTCATTTTCTTAATTCCTATGGGTAAATTGAGAAAAATAATATGATATTTCATCCTAATTAATCATATTGATATAATAAAAATTCCTTTAGCATGTCCAGCGCATGATCTTCACGCGCATGGGGCGCATGCCGTGCATGCTCCTAGCCTTCACGTGGGAGCTCGTGGGGCACACATGCCTCACCTTTATCACGCGACTTTCTACGTTTTCTTTTGTACGTCCGCCGCGCCTTTCACTACCTGATTCTCCTCTGGCAGCCCACTTTAAACCAAAGTAAGTGATGACTTACGAGGACCATGCCGGTGCGACCACACAGGTCCAAGATTCGGCGAAAACGACCAAAACATTACTTGAAATCAGGAAAATTTTCATTAAAATGCAAAGCCCTAACTATCATGACTTCCATCGTGCAATTCGCATTCGACAGTCACCTTAATGTCGAACAAACTTGAGACCTTAGATGCTCATGGTGCCGCGACTGTACTAGCCTGAAGACAGGTGGTGGCTTGCCCAAATTTTACTGAAATCATCAATTTTTGTCTCCAATCAGATTTTGCCTTGAAAATTTTTATATTCAAT
This sequence comes from Corymbia calophylla, assembly GCA_014182845.1. Taxonomy (NCBI): domain Eukaryota; kingdom Viridiplantae; phylum Streptophyta; class Magnoliopsida; order Myrtales; family Myrtaceae; genus Corymbia; species Corymbia calophylla. The sequence continues at coordinate 95,572 of JABKBT010000014.1, read as the reverse complement.
TAAAAGCCCCACAAAAATCATCAAGATAGAGATATAAATAGTCAAGCACTACAAAAATAATCAAGGCAGAGATATAAATAGACTCTAATACTAATTGTTATAAAAATATGTAGAAAAACTATGATCTCGATAATCAGGATTGAATACGGAAACGTGTAGAATTTTATATTATTCTCCGGCCATTGATGAAAACGAGAACATATGTGTGGACCTGGAACAATCGCGAAGAGGTACTTCTAGTCAATTGCCCTCTTAATGTTGATGGTGTGTTCTCCGATTCTCATATAATCATAATAATCGAAATTCATAGAGGATTGGCTTAGATGATCTATTTATGTAATATGCCCATACAAATCTTGCTAAATATAGTCTTCCATCAAAACTAATCCTATTAAATATGGGCAATTTCCATAGCTATCAGCAATTAAATTTGAATAATAAATCCTCAATGAAATCTATGTGGGTAATTTTAAACTAAATATGTGATCACATTAATAAAAATGTTATAACAATATGTGCATAATCTTGAGAGATATATATAATCAAATAGATATTTTAATATCACTAACGTCCCCTCTAACGCAAGATAAGTTTGAACAAATCAGCTTGAGTTTGAAAAACAATCCGAACAATGTCACAAAATCTTGTATTAAAATGAGCTCAACAGATTCGAGGCGAGGTGGCATGTGGTGGCGCATGTGATGGCTCAAGGCTTCAATATGTTGATTGTCGCAAAAGAATAGCATAAGTGCCAAAACTTGATACTGGAGGACATTTAAGTTCCAAAAGTTACAAAATGTATATTAAGTACCACTTTCCTAGAAAATTGGGACATTTGAGTTGCAAATCCGGCGAAGGTGGCCAGAAATCTAAAGTGGTCTCTTCTTAATAATATAGTCACCTATGTGGCTCGTCAAAAAGTTAATTCAGCTTAGACTCAGCCAAAACGATGTCGTTTTGGCGCTAATGTGGATTTTAATATAAATATTAATTAAATAATAATAAATAATTTTTTAAAAAAAGGTGAGATAAACGGGTGAGGGTTGTATAGCCCTCGTTCTTCATTGCCGCCCCCCACCATTGCTAAGAATGGTCTATGACAATAGGGCGAGGGTCGGCCGGGATGGCCGATCGATAGTGAGGGTTTACGGGCCGTTGCCCAGATCTGTGGCAAGGGTCGCAGCCCTCTCCTAGGCAAGGATTGTTGGCAACCGTTATTTGTGGCGGGGTCGTGCCAGCCAATAGGCATAGCCCTTAGCTCAACTGGACGACAACTAGCAATCCTCACCTGGTCCAGGGTGTCACGACCCGACCCTCGAGTCCGCGACAACTCTTGTTCTCTTGCGGTCATTTGATTTGCGACTCCCCAGGATCCATCGCCAACCGTTATTTTTATCTTTTAATTAAATGCATGTGGAAGCGAATCACAATCCCCAATCAATTACAAAAGCAAGGATAGTAGGAAAACCCAACAAGAACACATTCCAAAGTGCTGCTTTATTTATCTACTGATTAACCCTAGAAAGTTTACAAGTACAAGCCCTTACCACGGGCATCTTCCTATCGAGCCAATGAAACCAACAAGCGGGGGTTAATCTACTCCCTTCAAAAACGGCCACGAGCTGAAAAACGCGTCGATCCTCCATCCTATGGACTTGAAAATGGTTATACAACAACTAATGAGATAAAATTTCAATAAGTCAAAATCCTAAACCTTGGTTAGGAATATCGCTCGCCTCGAGGGTAGTCTAATTATGCAACCTAGTTCCAACAAACAACACATACCACACCTCAAGCAGCATTATCATATCACAGTTCAATAAGCAGATGCAAACACAAGCGACCCTACCTGGCCTTGGCACACGCAACCTATAGAAACTGTTAATCACCTCATAGCAACAATAAGAGGCATGCAAATAATCAGAGCATAGCACAACTTTCTCATATCTCAATGCCCACACGTGCTCTGATTATTACGACCCTTTAGGCCACGGCACAACCTTATGGTTGGCGGTCAATTGGTCGTAGACCAGGTATCGTCCTCTACCTCGAGGCATGGCGAGGTCATGGGCTCTCCCCCACCGACGACATTCCCTAAAGAGTATGGGGCCCGTCCCACTACCGCAGCCCCGCATTCGACCACTGTCAGGGGACCCAATGGTCACGGCACAACCCCGAAGGATTGGCGGTCATCTGGCTCAACCGGGCTATCAACATTAATCTGACCATGCAACACATCAGCAAACAATTCATTCTTGTCTTTGCTTTTGCTTGGTCGTGAATATGACATAATTCGTGTTCACGCGACATGTTATTGCAGTTTACACACGTATAATGAAATGCAGTAGTGTCCAGCAGTCACGCATACCAGCAACAGTCCATTCACTCACGAAAGTTGCAATAATCAGCAGTTCAAGTCACATTCTAACAATCAATTCCGACTAATCAACATCACAACACTTGCACACTTTTCCAAAATCATCACGTACCTCAAAAGTTATGGGTACCCAACCACGCGTCTCAATATTCAATAATAGATAGGCACGTGTCCTCACGACTACGACAATCAACTATTCCCATAAATACTCAATTATCCCAAATAAGTATAAACTATAATTATACGCAAAAATACTCATTTAAGAAGTATGCTATAGTTGATTGTTCCCATAAAATAATTTACTCCCACAAAATACTTATAATTATTTTTCAATCCATAATTAATTATCCAACCCAAATAATTTCATTTAATAAAATCATTATTTAATAAATCAATGTCATTTGATAATGTAGTACACGAATGCTATTGACATTAGAAAATTAGACCATAGTAATTTCCCCACAAAATTACTCAATTAAAACCATTTCCCACAATTACTCACAATTAATTATTTTCTCCAAAAATAATTAATTTCACAAATGAATAGTAATAACAATATTAATAATAATAATTCGAAATTATAAATTAATTTAATTAATTAATAATTCCGAAAATAATAAATTATTATTATTTATTCCAAAAATAATAATAATATTTATTATTACTAACCATGATTAACACTAAGCAAAGCTTAATCAAATAGTATTAAAACACTAATAATCATCATCCAAAGCATTAATCAATAATTAAACTAATTAAACTACTCCTAAGCAAGATTAACCCCTAACTAAGGAATTAGGAAATCGACTCCCGATTTAGTGATTCCGACAACATGGGCGCGACGGCGGTGGTGAGGGGAATGCCCGGGAACTTCCGATGCGTCGAGACGAGGTGGCCTGGGACCAGATCTTGGCCGAGGGCGGCTGTCCACGCGGCGAAAAGCTGGGACACGGAGGAACCAGCGGCTGTGGCGGCATGGGGCTGGCTAGTGGGCGGTCCGGCAACTCTAGACGGCGGCCAACAGCTCCGGTGGCGGCTCCGGCGAAGGCTGGACAAAAGCTAAAAGGGAGAAGGAGGGGTGGTGCACCTAGTTCCACGAGACGGCAGCAGGCTAGGGTGGCTTCGGCGAGGTCTGGGCGGATGGTGAGTGGCGGCCAGGGCGGAGGGACGGCGGTGAGGTAGCAGCTCGTTGCTCCGACGTCAGGCGGTCGGCTGGCTAGATCTCGTTCGGCCAAAACTGAGAGGAAGAAGAAAGATAAAAGGGGCGTGCAGCTCGTCCGGTGGTCGGTCGCGAAGGGCGGTGGTGGCCGAACGACAGTGAGACGACAACTCGCTCCTCCGGCGTCCAGGTGGCGACAAATGAAGCTGAGGAGAAGAGGAGCGGTGCAGCTGGCTCGCGGGGCCGGCGGACAACGAGACCGGCAGACCGGCGGCGAGCTGGCGGGATAGTGGTGCTTCGGCGACAGTCGGTGATGGCGGCAACAGTAAGAAAACGCAGCAGCAGCAAGCCAATGAAGTCAACCAGTAGAGAAGAAGAAGAAGAGAGGAAGAAGGAGAAGAAGCAGCTGCTGGGGGGCGACGTGCAGGGGAAGCTGCCTGAAGAGAGAGAGAGAGAGAGACCCACATGGGGCTGTCAGGTGAGAGGAGAGAGAAAAGCAAAAGAAGACTAGTCAAAGGGGGAAAAAGTGAGAAAAGATGGGGCAAGTGGGGAGGGGCTACCGACAAGGGGGAAACGTGAGGGGGAAGAGAGAGAAAAGGGAGAGGGGGAAGAAAACTTGCGGAGGAAGATGGGGGGAAAAGAAAAGAGAACAAGACAAAAATCCTAAACAAGCTTCTAGAAATGGGCAATTCGGTCTTTTTACCCCTGAAGCACAAATTCCCAAATATTTGGCTCCAAAACTCGGCCTGTTGAATCATTTTCCAATAATTTTGGGCTTACCAATAAATTTGAGAATCAATGAGGCAACATCCAATATTTTAGTCTCGACATCCTTAAAAATTCGATAGCCGATACTGGATTGAAATTCGTGGTTAACATTGACTAATCGTGACTTTAGTACGACCTAACTTTCGGGCGGCATTTAGGGGTTCTCGCGCGTTTGACCCGTGGTTGATAGCTTTTCAATCCACGATCGTGCATATTCAAATCATGGCGATCCTCGATTGTCATGTAATCACGAGAGGTTAATTGCTCACACTGAGTACAGGGTAAAAAGGAAATCGGTTTAATGTCGTTCGCAATTAATATCGAAATCGTGCGGAATCACCCGCAATCCGACCTTGTATTTTGCCATATCGATTTATTTCCGTTCGCTAAATGGCCTGTAGCAGTGTAGTATTATTCCTCTTTGATCCTTATGGTCGAGCGGCCTATCCCTGATTAAATTCACTAGTCGTATGCATATCGATCCTTAATTGCCTTGTCGAACAGTTAGTTGACTCATGAGGGGCCAACTCAGAGTAAACGTAACTAACAGTGCATTAATAAAATAACCATTTCATCTATACTAGAATGGGTCGAAATTCAGGATGTTACACAAGGGAGGGCTCGTAGGCCCTCACCACCGATCGGTTAGGGTTGTCAACCATTGGCCAAGGCTCGGCGACCTGGTCAACCCTCATCCCACTGTCGTCGGTCCTTCCCGATGATGGTGGGCAACAACGAGAGCTATCCGGCCCTCGCCCGTTGAACCCTTTTTTTTAATAATCAATTTTCAAGATTTTTTTTGTAAATATCAATTTAAAAAAAAAGACACATGGACAATTTTTAAAAAAAAAAATTGCCACGTGGATTTTTTTTAAAATAATTGCACTTTAGCAAACAAAGTCGCTGGAAAATGCCCCCGTATGCATTTTGGCGGGATTTTCTCACCATCGGCACTTAGCTAATCCATTTTGCTTTGATTTTTGCATTTAAATGTACTCTTCCAAACTTTTGACATTTAAATATCCTCCCTGCCAAGTTTTGGTACTTCAGGTGTCGGGCACTCGTCGATTGTCGATAAGATTTCAATATGTTGATCTTTTGACCATGGTGAGTTTGATGATGGTGTCAGTTTCTCGAAATGAGAAGTAAAAAGTCGAGAATTAGAGGCTAATAGCAAGCATCCTTTGCAATTGACTTTGCTGTTGGAACAACACCTGAAGAAAGGCAGCCGATACAGCTGGCACAACAAGTGGAATAACCTAGAATCTGTTGAGTAAAAGTTACTGTGTGAAGACATATCTTTGCGGCATCCAAAAATTCCTTCATGAAAAAGAAAAGGCTCAACTTAGCGACGCATTGCTGACATCACAACACGACCACCATGGTGCTTGGTTAGACATAAATGAGGCACTCAAGTGAACATTGGCGAGCATTTTGCTATACGGGGTACATGGAGTTGCATGGGGTGCACCAAGTGCATTTAGAGTTTCTCTTAGATTGGTAGCTCTGATATCATGTAAGATTTTGTGGGACAATTGCTAATTATTCTAAAAGCTTAAGTTATTAGATGAACACGAAATTTACTACTTAGCAACAAACACCACCATCCTCTAATAATCCCCAAACCAAACCCAGAATCAATTTCATATATCAAAATCGCTATCACAACCCATTTCAGAATTCAGTTCATCACAAATAAGTATGTAAATAACATTTCGTAACACCTTTCCTAAAAGATTTCTCAAACCGTTCACAAATATGTGAAAAGTAATAAATTCTTGATCCATATTATATGCAACAAATACGCTTTTTATAAATCATAATATATCAAATCTCTATTACTTTCAAAAAATGAGTTAATAAAACTTAGAGAGATAAACACCTCTCATTTGGAAAAGTCTAAACCAAGCCATGAAAGATGGCTCAATTTAACGAACTCAAAATCCTATCAATTTAACGGAAAACGATATGGAAGTCAAATAAAATGCTCCATCAATTATGAATCGCCTGAATAAGCTTATGGTTTTGATAAATTGACTCCTACGTGCTACGCTCGCCGAAAGTAGATATTCAAAGCTGTTTACAATGCAAATTCATGCACAAAACTTCAAAAATTGGTTTTGATCAAGCCATACTTCAAAATCGGTTTCTGTCAAATGCTCCTTGACATTTGAATCTATCATTCTTGTATAATTCTTCAGTTTAACAACTTCTAAATCGGACTTCGCAATTCAAAATTCACATAATTTTGAATTTATGCCTATTTCTGAAAATTACTTTGATTAGATGAGCATAGGGTTTGAATCCATGCCAGACGTTGCGAAACCGAGTTAAATTGGCTTACCAGGGTGTTCGAATCATGTGCGCCTTAACTTTTCCTTCTTTTTCCATCGTTCTCTCTTTTAGTTTAACTTTTAACTACGACACTCTCCCACTTTTTTATATCCTCGGTTCAACTGGGGCGGTGGCCTTTATTTTTATTTTTATTTTTTCCCGAGGTAAAAAGTCAAAGGGTCAAATACTACGCTGCTTACAGAAAAACTTCATGGCCCGACCTCAGCTGCACCCTCAGGTTCTTCCATTTACTTGGGTTCTTTTAATGTCGCTAAGTTCTAAGGATGCGCGCTAATCTGTGCTGTTTACCTGCATTGAGTATGGCTTGACCGGTGGCTTCCAAAGCTAGTTTGAGTTGAGGTTTGCGTTGTGGTTCAGACATGGTCCTATAGCGTCTTTGTAGACGTCCAAAGTTGTCTGTACCATCACATGCTGGTCATGAGGACGAAGAATAGCAAAATCACACAGGGATGTTTGATCAAGTATCAACGAGCTTGTGGATAAGAATCCATGGTTCGACAACATGCTAAGAGGACGCCACATGTTTAGTCGTTGGAATATGATCACAAATACAGAGTTCAAGCAGTAACGATATCAAAGTTTGAATGAAAAACATTCGAATGTGCAAAAGGCACTGAACTGAAGGATGGTTAACATCCGCTGACCCAGTCATGAAACTGTCGTCGACAAACCCAAAAGTATTAGGGCATGATTAGGGCAGTTATAAAGAGAATGGGTGTATCGGTTATAAAGGAGAGAGTATTTACTTGGATCCAAAAGTGGTTACCAGAAGACAAATTACCACTCAGCGGCTACTAGATTGTTCTATAAATACCACCGGTCGCACAACGAGAAGCCTCCCACCCCCGAACAACACATCAAATGTCTTTACTTCATCTTTACATTATCGTGCTTTAGTTTCCATAGTTGTAGATCTCAGATTTCCATTGTCGATTAGATTCCGACGAGTATCTATATCCCGGTGTAACATTGTTAATTAGACTCCAGTGTTGTATCACAAGTCTAGCGTTGTCGATTAAATTTCGATGTTGTGTCTCCTATCCAGGTGCATTACTATTGATCAAATTCCAGCTTTATATCAAACTATCCCTAGGCTGTGTCGCCCATTGAATTTTGGCATAGTTTGGATATGGAAGCAAAAACTAGCAAGTCATCAATCATTTGGGTTGTAACATACAGTCTGGAAATTATATCTACATTTGGATATCCTTTGTCCAAATTTAAAACAGAATCTATGTCCCCTCTAAATAAAAACCGAAATACACTACTCAATGAAAGATATTTCGCTGCGGGATCAAAACCGACAAAACAATCTTTAATCAAAAGCTTGCCTGACCACTCAGCTAATTATGTAGTTTATAGCAGCATAAGTCTTGGCTCTTTGCTCCCCGGAAGCATTAACTATCTTATGTGATAGAGGACGCAGTCTGGACAAAAAGTCCAGAACAGTTGTTTCCCAAATAAGACCAGACATGATTTTGGTATGAGTTTAGTCACCGCGCCTCTTTTTGTTTAATTTTTTGTTAGTTGAAGTCCCGAACAAGAGCTCGAGAGACCGCCTAAAACAGATATATAAGAGTGGGGATGATATGATTCGTACCAGAAAAAGGAACTAAAATTGCTCTTGAAATTCTTTGGTACGGATCTTGATTACAATCCAGTAATCCAACCAAGAGCTGGCTTTGTCGGTCCCAGTGCAATTTTTACGAGCAGCAGAAAGCATAAGGCTGGGAGTCGAGCGAAAAAAATGGTTTGCTGGCGAAGAAATGATTGAGGGTCTGGCTTGGGGAATGGAGGAATTTGGTTATATTATTATGGGGAAAATTGTTAAAAAATTCTAAATTTATTACATATTTGTCAATTCAATTTTAGATCTTTCAATTTTGTTAATTGAGTCCTAAACCATTTTACTTTTTATCAATTGAGTTCATCTAGCTAATTTTGATTGGAAATCGCTCTTATGGATGGTACGACCAGCGTTGAGGGGAATAATTTTTAATAATATTCTAATATCTTTGAACAAAATAATAAAGTGTTGGCTGATCTACGGTCCGGCATGGCTATTTTCCCATGACCAGTTCCATAGTTGATATTGATGAAATTTTGACGTACGAACACTTTGATCCAACAGTTGACGTTCAACCACTTCAATATAATGATTGACAACGCACTCGGGAAATTCCCATGCAAAAGCTACACTTGCGCAGAACGGGCCGTAAAATGTTTCCACACTCTTAAGTTTTGTTTCTTCCTCTGCTTTACTTTCTTGGGATGAAGATGTTGCAAATACACCGAGATATGTCCAAATTGTCTTGGTGATCTCTGCCTTATTTTATGAGGAATGGGACGTGATTCACAGAGCCATCCGTGTAACAGCGATTCCAATCTCCCCAAGTAAGAGAATCTGTAACATTTAAGAAGGAACCGCATTTTTCAAACATCTTAGATTCTTAGGGTACCAATGACGAGATAATCTATAACAGCATTCCAAAAACTAGTAGCAGCCACAAGCTGTCTCCATTTTTTCAAAAAAGTTAGCGACCGTGCTTGTAGAGGTTTGGGCAAATGTGACTCCCATTGATGAAATGATTTATAATATATACATAGGGTTTAGGGCTAAAACAATACAAGGACAATTATGCCCTTTAGTATAAACCTAATCTACCGATACTCCCCCTCAAGTTGGTGAATGAAAACGTGTAAACAACTTGTTTTTAAAATTACAAAATAAATCAAGTGTGACCAGTTTCGTGACAAATCTGCGAGTTGGGAGCCATAGGGAATATGAAGAGTGCAAAAAGTGTCATCTTGGATTTTTTCACGAGCCAAGTGACAGTCAATCTCAATGTGTTTGGTGCGTTTGTGAAAAATAGGATTAGTGGCGATGTGGATGGCCGCTTTATTATCACAAACAAGATCAGAAGTGGCATTGTTGGCATGAAGATCCAGGAGAAGCATGCAAAGCCATGTGATTTTGCATGTGGCAAATGCCATAACAAGGTATTTAGCTTATACTGAGGAATGGGCAACGGTGATTTGTTTCTTGGAACGTCATGACATGGGACAAGAACCAAGAAACATGTAATAACTAGAAACAGATCGTCGGGATGTAGAACAAAATGCCCAATCAAAATCTGCATAACCATGAGTTAGAGAGTGGATTAGACGGAAAAACAAATCAGTGTTGGGATCATGCTTGAGATACCGCATAATGCGAAGGGCAGCCTTCCAATGGTCTTCATTAGGAGAGTATATAAATTAACTAAGATATTGCACTGAAAAGAGTAAGTATGGATGAGTTACTATCAGATATAATAATCTACCAATAAGTCATCATATGAACTTGGATCCTTAAGAATTGGGGAGGAGTCCGAAAATTGTATATTGGGTTCCATTGGAGTATCAACAAGACATCCTCCAAGAAGACCAACGTTAGACAAAATATCAAGAGTGTATTTCCTTCATGACAAGAAAATTCCAGACTTTGAACGAGAAACTTCAATGCCCAAGAAGTATTTGAGAGTATCCAAGTCCTTAATGCAAAATTGTGTGTCAAGGAATTGCTTGAGAAGTTAAATCATAATTTCATCATCACCCGTGATAATCAAATCATCAACATAAACAAGGACAATGGTCAAGAGAGAGCCACGAACCGATGTCAAAAGTGAATAATCTGCCTTGGGCTATTGAAAACCAACATCAAGCAGTGCAGAAAAGAATTTAGCAAACCATTGCCTCAATGCATATTTAAGGCTATAGAGTAATTTCTAAAGTCGATAGACTAAATTCTCCCTCTTAGTACGAAATGGCCTACCAATCATCTCCACTAATTTCTCACAATAACATGTTGTAATGCACTCTGGGTTTAGAAGGCGAGTGGTCAGCCACTCCCATTCCACCGCTCTCTTCATTTTAGGACACTCGCCCACAAAAATGTTTTTAAGACTAGGTGCTGCTATATTAATCCCCTCTAGTACCTCTGAGGCCTATATGTGAATATAGTAGACTTGGAAGCCCCTGCCCCTCCTCCAAAAGATGCTTCAGCCTGGAGCACCTGATATTGCTAGTACCAACACCTAGAGGGAGTGAATAGGTGTAAATAAAGTTTATGCACTAAAACAGTAAATACGAAGTCTGACAGTAAATTAAGAATTGAATACAGTCTGGATGAGATAGACTTTTGTTGTATGCAATCAAAAATAAAAGAGTAAGGGAAGAGAAGATTGTAAACAATATTATAGTAGTTCAGCTTTTGTCAAGCCTACGTCCACTCTCCCACGCTATCAGCCAATAGGCTGAATTTCACTATGTGATCGAAAATGGTTACACATTCTTGAGTGTAAGTACTCAGTGATAAGGTCTCTCACTAAGTCACTCTTCTTTGCAATACACTTTGGATCACTCAATTTTTGCACTTTCACGGACAATTTTGTGAAGAACGGAATCAGACTTTGGAATCTCGTATTCTATCTCTACTTCTCCTGGTCATATCTCCTCCTTATATACCCTTCGAACCAAAGCTAGCCGTTGGTTATCACCATGAGGGATTTGCCTTCCTTTTCCTTTCTTGGACAGACTTCATAAAGAAAGATTCCCCGACCGTTAAAGACAGAATGAATTCCGTTTGATTCTGATCGCTCATACAAACAGAATCTAGATTTCCATAAGTGTTCCATCCTTCTTTGGAAATTGTCTTGTTGATCGATCATGTTAATCGATTTGCTTAGTAAAATCAATATGAGTAAGGTAAGTGAAATTCGTAGCCGTTGGTGATCTTGTCCTCATTCTGGTCCTTGAGGTTCGTTCTAGGTCCCCGACAAAATAAGATTATGTGTCTGTTTGTACCTCCTTCTGTAATGAATAGACTTTGCTGAATATGTCAACACATGAGTCTTCTTCCATAGTTTGTACTACAAGTATTGCTTGTTTAGATACATAGAAAGTATTGTTAGCATCAAAACTACGAGTTTTCTCAACAGCACCTAGTGATATTCAGGTTCCGTAGGTGAGGAAAGTGGAGAGGACCTAGCTCCTCCAAGTTATCACATTCATCTATCTCTGACACCTCCAGGATCTCGAGTGGGCCTATGTCGCACAAACTTGTCAACCCACGACACCGTCCTACACCCAGTATTTGAACATTTTTTGGAACTAGGGCGTAGCCATCCCCACTGATCCCTCCATCTATTCTTGCCACGATACTATCGCAACTATCAATTATTATATGCCTCTTTTGATAGTGCCAAAAGTCATCCTCTACTAATGCATTCAACGCTAGATGCTACTGTCGAGAGCTGTTCTGCTCGAGAAGCCTCACGTATGCATTGAAAGTTTCCACGTCTTGAAGACAGCAAAGGAGTGCTTCCACCTTCTTTAATTTTGCCTCTTCCCCTGCCCTCACCCATTGAATCGCACATCCTTTGAGGTCCAACTTCCCTAAATAAGGAATGCAACATAATGCCTCACAGCATCGCAGTAACAGTGCTTCCAAGCTCTCCAAGCGATAGATGGGGTCCGGTAATTCAATGATTTTAGTGCCACTAAGATCTAGTAGCTATCGCGACCTAAACTTTTTTGAATGTTTGGGTTTGGGGTTCACCAATGACTATGGGAGCCTTTGACTAGGTTTAGGGGTATTGTTAACTTTGGACCAATAGCCCCTCATTAACTTGAGTCCTCCCTAGCCCATATCCTGCACGATATTGGCTATTCAAAATTTTAACCAGTTTAGCCTATGTAAATTTAAACAAAGGAGTCGCCACTAACCTTTTTAGGGTTGGCTAGAAATTCAGTAAGATACGGGAGAATATCTTACTATTTTCGCAAACAGAGATTCTAAATTCGGGAACTTGGTTACAGTAATCATACGACTAACGCCATTTCGATACCTAACTCAATTGTGTATTAATTAAGGCCATAACATCCTATTCAAAAAATTTAAGGCTTATCCTAACCATTCTAAAGCAGGAAAATAACATCCAAAATATTTAAGTGTGCAATTAATTATCATCACAAAATAAAGGAAAAGAGCATCCTAATATTGTCCTTAAAAAGAAAAATATAATGTAAACAAAGAACCCTATTGTAGAGCCCTAAAGACTTGTCCAATTTTGGGTTTTTTTTTTCCTTTTTTTTATCAAGGGTTTTCTAAATTTTTGAAATTTTTCCTGATTTTTCTGAATTTTTTATGAATTTTTATATTTTTAATATGTTTAATATTTTTTAATATTTTTCGTATTTTCCGAAATTAAAAAAAAAATGAGCTTTCAAGATTTTTAATATTTTAAGGCTTTTCTGAAAATATTTTTAAAAAAAATTATTAATATTTTTGGAATTTTCTAATTTTCCTTTTTTTTGGAATTGTTGAATATGTTGGATTTTTTTGTATTTTGAAAATTTTTCAAATTTTTTATATTTTCAGGATTTTTCTGAATTTAAAGACATTTTATTATTTTTTAAGGATTTTTTTAATTTTTCTAAGATTTTTATGTTTTTTAGAATTTTTAATATTATATTCGGGTAATGGGTTTGGACCAGTTAACCCGATCCGTACCGATAACCCAACACGTCTACCCGGATCCCACCCGATCATTTTAAAAAAAGGAGATTTTAATTTTTTTTAAATTTAAATTAAAATTTTTTTTTTGTCTTTTTCTTATTTTGTCTTTTTTTGCTGCATATTTCTTCCCCCATGCATCGTCTTCAACTTCCCGACCATGAGCTTCTCGCCTACAACTTCTTCTTCTTCTTTTTTTATTAAACCAACGACCCTCGATGTAGCTGACCCTCCAGCTGACGATCGCCACTCATCAGTCACTCCGACTGACATTGACTGTCGGCCATAACCTCTGGAGACCCTTGATCTTCTCCCTCGCCGGGACCAAAAACACCCCCCCGTCTGTAGAGAATATAGGAAGAGAGACACACACAAGAGAAGAAAAACTGCTTAGAGAGTATATAAGGAGAGGATGAGACCTAGGAGACTAGAGAGGATAAATATATTCCAAAGCTTAATCTGTTCTTCATTAGTTGTCTGAAAAAGTGCGAAATTGAGTGATCCTAGTGCATTACCTAGAAGAGTGACTTTGTGAGACATATCATTACCAAGTGCTAACACTCAAGAGTGTGTAATCACCTTTGATCACATAGTGAAATCCAAATTTATTGGCGATCACCCGGAGAGAGTGGACGTAGGCTTGTCTAAAGCCGAACCACTATAACTGTATTTGCAATCTTCTCTACTCTCTCTATTTAATTTCTGTGCAAAAGATTGATATTGCTTGTGCATAAAGTTCTTCTACACCTATTCACCCTCCTCTAGGTGTTAATACTAGTTATATCAATTGGTATCAGAGCCCTGTGCTCAGTGTTTTGAAGTGTTTATTACTTTAGAGTTAAAGATCCTCTATGGCTAGTATTCTTGCACCAGGTCTAATTGAGGGACAGAGTAACACTCGACCACCATACTTTGATGGTAAAGAGTACAATACATGGAAGAACAAGATGAAAGCCTTCCTCATATCAAACGATCCGCTGGAATGGGATGTAGTTGAAAGAGGAGTTGATCCCAATGCTGAAGCTGGAAAAACCATAAAGAAAGATGATGGGAAAGCAATAGAAACATCAGCTACCATCTCATTAGAAGAATTGACAAAGAGACAAACTCTAGACGCTAAAGCTATCTACTCCCTTTACTGTGCTCTATCTCCTAATGAATATAATCGAATATCTTCTTGTGATACAGCGAAGAAAGTATGGGATAGATTGCATGTCACCTACGAAGGGACTGATCGTGTTAAAGAGACCAAAGTAAATATTTTACTTGGTCAATATGAATCCTTCAAGATGAAACAAGGGGAGTCCATAGGAGATATGTTCAGCCGATTTACAGAAATTGTAAATGGACTTGCATATCAAGGACAGCCTGTTCCAGGACCAATGAAAGCCAACAAGCTTTTAAGAGGATTGTCAAAAGAGTGGAATAATGTAAAGATCTCCATAAGAGAAACTCTGCGAATTTCACCTTTGACAGTGGATGAGTTTGTTGGTACCCTGCAATCCTATGAAGCAGAACAAATGAACGAGGAAGTGGAATCCAGAGGTAAGAAATCCATTGCTCTCAAGTCTAATATCGATTCTGATGTTACAGATTCTGAGGATGAGCTGGACGATAAAGAACTTGCACTGCTAATCAGAAATGTAAAGAAGTTAAACAAGAAAGGCAGAAAGTTCAACGGCAAGAAGCAAAACGGATACCTGACAATGAAGGACGGGGATGAGGAAGAATATGTTAAAGATGTTGTCTGTTTCGAATGCAAAAAGAAGGGTCACATAAAACAGAATTGTCCCAAGCTCAAGAAGAACAAAGGAAAATATGAAAAATACAAGAAGGCCCTGAAAACTGAAACATGGAGTGACACTGAGGTTGAAGACAGTGAAGACGAATATGGCAACATCTGTCTAATGGTACATTCAGACTCAGACTCTGGAACAGACTCAGACTCAGATAAAGAGATTGAGGTTAGCCATTCCGATATTCCTACGAAGTTTCGAGATTATATAAATGAGCCATGTTCTAATTTAAAATCCACTCGAAAAGGATCTCCTAGGTTTAAAAAGGAAAATCACAAGTTGAGTAAACGAAATTACTCTTTGAAAGGAAAATTTGATGATCTCAAAAGGAATTTTCAAAACAAAGGAAAATCGAGAGTTTTTATTAAATGAGAATGAGTCTCTCAAAAAGGAACTTTTGGAAACAAAGGAAAGTCGGGATTCCTTGCAAAAGGAAAATGATTTTTTCAAAAAGGAATTTTTAAATATTACTACAAAATTCTCTAAAGGATCAAAAACCCTACATCATATACTTTCCATACAGCTTCCTTATTACGATAAGTCGGGACTCGGGTTTTATAAAGAAAGTGATTCTTTAATTGATTTTCCCAAAGTCGAGGAGAGAATTAGACAGAGACCTCCTCAACAAGCTTACAAAAATCATTTTAAAAAGAATTTTGTAAGACCTGTTGGACGAGACAATCTCAAATGTTCTAATTGTGGAGAAAGAGAACATTTTGAAAACAAATGTCCTAAATTCTGGAGACCTGTTTAGAGGAAATGGATAGACAAAGCATATATTACTAACCTTGATGGACCCAAGAAAATCTGGGTACCAAAGAAAAAATGAGTATGCATGTTGATTGCAGGTAAGTTTCAGAAGCAAGAAAAAATGGTACTTGGACAGTGGATGCTCGAGACACATAATTGGAGATTCAAGAATGTTCATTGGCTTAGAAAGGGTTAAAGGAGGAACCGTTTCCTTTGGAGGAAACACTAAGGGGAATATTATTGGACTAGGAACTGTCAAGATTGGGAGTCTTATCATCAACAATGTCTCTCTGGTTAAGGGATTAAACTACAATCTTCTAAGCATTAACCAGTTATGTGATGCTAGTTTTAGAATTGATTTCAAAAAGAACTTATGTTCTGGAATCAGTCACGACTCTTCTCAATGATTCACTGGACAAAGGCATGGGAACATTTATCTCTTGGATATAAATGAAGGCACTGCCAAATGTCTCATTTCAATTTTCAAGATGAAGCAAACCTCTGGCATCGCAAACTTGGACACGTTAGCATGAAACAAATTTCAAAATTACTAAGCAAAAAGCTTGTTTGTGGACTGCCCTCATTAAGTTATAAAAAGACAGAAATCTGCTCCGCATGTACTCTGGGAAAACAGGTAAGAAGCTCTTTCAAATCAATGAAGCAGGTTTCAACTAATCGTGTATTGCAGCTTCTTCATATGGACCTTTTTGGACCAACTAGAACTCAAAGCATTGGAGGTAAGAAATACTGTCTCATAATTGTAGATAATTATTCTCGATTTACATAGGTATTCTTTCTTGCTAATAAAGGAGAAACTTTCTCTTATTTCTCATTATTTGCAAAAAGAATTCAAAATGAAAAATGTTACTCTATTTCCAACATTAAAACTGATCATGATGGAGAATTTGAAAATCAGGACTTTGTAGATTTTTGTGATAAAAATGGTATATAGCATACGTTCTCTTCTCCTTACACTCCAGAACAAAATGGAGTTGTAGAAAGGAAGAACAGGTCCTTGCAAGAAATGGCCAGAACTCTACTTATAGAAAGCAAGGTGGCAACTCATTTTTGGGCAGAAGCAGTTTTCACTTCTTGTCATATCATTAACAGAGTCTTTCTAAGACCAATTCTTGAGAAAACTCCCCATGAAATTTTCAAAGGAAGAAAACCAATTGTTTCCTATTTTCGTGTTTTTGGATGTCAATGCTTTATTCTTAAAAATGCTAACAATCATCCAAGCAAGTTTGAGGAAAAGTTAGATGAAGGTATTTTTCTGGGATATTCAACAACAAGCAAAGTATACGAGTGTTTAACAAAAGCACTCAAACTATGGAAGAATCCATGAATGTGAAGTTTCTGGAGCAAGATGTTTCCAACCAGAGTAGAATTGAAATCGAAGATTCAGAACCAACTGTTGCACCTGTGAAATCAAGTCTCAACAAAGAAAGCTGACTCTTTTGAGAAAACAGTCACAGAGGAAGCCCCAGAACAAAGAACCATTCAATCTGACACCACTCAATCACCAGAAGATCCTGATGACAGCGAAGTGCACAACAGAAACTGGAAGCATAAATCCAGTCATCCACAAGAGCTGGTTATTGGAAGTATCAATGAAGGAATTCGAACCAGATCAAGAAACAAAAATGATACAAGCATTGTGGCACTCATTTTTGAGATTGAACCCAAAGGAGTAGACGAAGCCCTTGAAAATGAAAGTTGGATAGAAGCAATGCAAGAAGAACTCCAGCAGTTCAAAAGAAATTATGTGTGGGAATTAGTTCCCAAACCCACTGGAAGAACAATCATAGGCACCAAATGGGTCTTCGGAAACAAAGTGGATGAACAAGGTAAAGTGACCAGAAACAAGGCAAGACTTGTAGCCAAAGGTTACTCACAATCAGAAGGAATAGACTATGATGAAACCTATACACCTGTAGCAAGATTAGAAGCAATCAGACTGTTGCTTGCTTATGCTTGCTATCAAAACTTCAAGCTATTCCAGATGGATGTGAAGAGCGCCTTCTTGAATGGATTTATCAAAGAAGAAGTCTATGTAGAACAACCTCCTGGTTTTGAGGAACCAAGAAAGCTAGATCAAGTATACAAATTGAAAAAGGCACTGTATGGTTTGAAACAAGCTCCTCGAGCTTGGTATGAACGACTGAGGAAGTTCCTATTAGATAATGGCTTCAAGAAAGGTATGGTAGACACAACTCTTTTTATCAAGAAAGAAGGTAAGGATATTTTACTTGTACAAATATATGTAGATGATATTATTTTTGGATCCTTTAATGAACGTTTGTGCAAGAATTTTTCAAAGTCTATGCAGGAGGAATTTGAGATAAACATGATGGGAGAACTTACATTCTTTCAAGTCACCAAGATAGTCTGGAAGTACTATTTGTCACTGGTGTCTATAATAAGGAAATTCTTGGGAATTATCACCATAAAAAATCGATCTCTGGAAATAATGTCACTAAATAAAGGAGACGAGTAGAACTACTTATTTGTTTTTCTAAATGAGAGTACATTCAAAGTATCTTTTCTGTCTTTCCCCACTACACTAGAACAGCAACACTTGGAGAAGTTGCCAGACATTGAAATTGACTGGGAGAGCAGAATTAAGCAGAATAGCACACTTATGGAAAGAAGCTGAGATGTGCAGCATAATTACCAATTGCATGAGACAAGGATGTTAGAACCGCACCAGGTGAAGCAAATAAACCAAATGTAACGACAGGGTACAAGGATGGAACCGTGAACTGTATTCCTGACTAGTTTCTCAGATCAATCATCCTATGAGAAAATATCACTTGTAAGCTCCAGAAAAGTTCAAATTGGAGCTTCCAAGAAATTAATCCAATATGTGATCATAGGTAAGGCTTTTGCAAGACCTCACAACGTCGTGTCATGTCAGCAAGAATCCCCAGTGACCCTCCACTCGGAAGAACAGCTAGCACCCAAGGATGAGATTGGTACAGAGATGTAGTACCAGGGCCATAACCCCATGCGTCCATGTTCCTTGTAAACACCTAAAACCGGAGAGATCACTGAGCATTCAAGGAGAGAAAAAACAAATGCTAGTGTGGAAAGTTGTGGAAAGAGGGACCAACTCTTTTTCCTGTACGCTCGAGCTGCACATTTACTTCACCAGTCCCATAAAAACTGGTCCCAGCTGGTAGCTAAATCATATGTAACACAATGTTATTAAGGACTCGAGAAATACATACTCAATTGGAAAACATATAAATCAAGCAAACAAAGTTAATGAAATATTGGAAATGTCACAGTCCGAAGAGTGCAACAAACAAACCAACGAGTGATTCAACTGATTCATGAGAAAGAAATAAGAGCATGCGGAGACTGACCTCAAGTTTGACAATCTGCTGCCCAAAGAGACATCGGTAAGTAGGGATATAAGAAGGGACATGATGACTTCATCGGTGTGTCCCTATCCTTGCTGTTGACAAAAGAAAGACTAGGAAATGCCGCATCTCTATCGTTCGCAGAAAAATCGAAGCGGAAAACTCCTTCCCCCAAAATAGTCTAAAAAATCATATCCCCTGTGGTGACATCTGCAGTCACCACCTGACCTTGAATAGTCATTTTAAATTTCAATCACGACTCGTTACTCTTTATTGTCCTGTCTCTGCATGCACAAATTCGCCCCAATATAGCTCTGATGTACACCTATTTATTATTTTTCCACATGCCAGCAGATACAAAAATGCTAACCCCATTAAAGGGTATTGAGTAAAGTATAGCATAAGAAACAAGATCTATGACCTCATCTGCTCTCCAACCCCACTCCCAAAAAAAAAAAATTCAAGCTCCAGAGAAGGAAAATGTACGAAAAATAAAAATGGCAGGAGAGCTTTTGACAAGCAGTTCACATCAGAGAAACATTGTGCATGTTACAAATGAAAACCTGCTGCTGCACAACCAATTTATATTGAAAAAAGATTGACGCAGTAGAAAGCCAATCCGGCAATCCAGCTTGTTGACTCGCACATTTACCTTCTTTCTTCAACCGTTGTGATTCCACTTACACACAGATTCATCTTGCCTTAACTCAAATTTCGAACACATGGTTGTGATCACAAGGAGATTTTCATATTAGGGTCAAGTTACTTGTTTAATTTCATCGCAACTTCAGATTAAGAAAAAAAATTATAGCTGCTCTGAAAAAGCCGCACAGAGCATGCAATCCTCTTGAGTTCACCGAAAATCACATCACATTCTCTCTCATAAGTAATCGAAAGTACACCACAATGAGAGTCAAAAGCTTGATCACTTGCTCTATTAAAAAAATAAAAATAAAAGATAGGAAGGTGAAACCTCGACTTAATTGCATCGTGGGGAGAAAAAGTATATGGAGGGAAATGAAATAGATTTGATAGACCAAAGTAGCCTGGATCTTTCTCTCGTTTCCCACTTCTCATGAAGGATATTATTGTGGTTATAATTATATGTATCAGCACAGGACAACTTCCATCATTTATCTCTGACTTTGGAGAAACTTCTTCTTTGAGCCCAAAAGGAAGTAACTAAATTTCTCTTCCATTCCCTTCCCTTGTAGTTACCCAAATGATAGAATCATTGCAGGTGGGTTCTCTTTTTTGCCCTTCCAATATCTTCCGTCCAAGATAAGAGTCATGGTAAATCACAGATACTTGCAAGTGAGTTGACAAGGAAGAAAAAATGGGAACTAAAAGTACAATTGATTTGTGTCAATATAAATTTGTTTCAACTGTACTTAATAAAAGACAATTTCATTTCATGTTGACTAAGACGTTTGTGGTTCTTGGTTCTGTTTGGAGTATACTTTATACAAAAAAACAACCAATATGAGAAGCGGCACTGAAGCAATAACATGTAGAAGCTAAGGAGTAACTTGGTACTTTAATCGTTAACATCAAGCAAGAAAATTATTTCCTTAGAGGGAAAAATGCAAACTGCAAAGACATTGAATGACTATCATCTACAACATTTTTCATTACGTGCAAGAGGGATCATAGCCTCATTGTTGATGACGAATTTATTGCCTTAACATTTACTATCGATTTGGTTTAGGTTTATCAAATTAACATAATTAAGGGAACCCAAACAAATAAATCTAACAGAAAACTTCTCTACAACCCTAGACTAAATTGTCAAATCAACCTTATCGGCTAAAAGTCATCAATTTTTGTAACTCTTACAACCACTACGGCTCATCATCCACGCCAAAGAACTACATAAAACTGAAGCAACAAACTTATTGAATTGCCCATATAGGAATGATATGCCAGGCACTAAGCACCAAGCACCAAGACAAGCTTATTGATTGTTGATTGATTCAATCCAGAGACACTATTTGATTGCACCGAAATCCCCAACAGAGAGCAAAAATGATGAGCCATTCAGCATTGTCCCCAACTAAATAAGCAGCTTTTCTCGACTCAACTTAAGATGAGATGAACCATTGGTCTACCTTTTAATGCAAATAAATAGTATCACGATCAAGAGACTAAAATCTAAAATTTGCTATGTTACGAAACTCACTGTTTTTCGGTCCATATTGTTGAAAATATGCCTCGACTTTGAACCCAAAGCAAAAGTTTGATTTGTTTCCTAATCCTAGTAGGTGTGGGTTTCTTAATTTATTCTTTCCTACTCCAAGTAGGAGTGACATTCAAGAATTGGAAAGTCCTCAAGTTCACTATATATATATGTCCATGCGTGGAGAAGAATTGAGCCGTTATTGATGCAAGAGGTCTTGAAGCACCGATTCGTCATCGAGTGCTTGGGAGAAGTTTTCTCCGTTGATTTCGTTCGAGTAATTACGCCAAGAAGATTCAAGTGTTTGTAGCCGATTAAATTCTTGTGGTAAGAATTCGTGTATAATTCCTTTGTGAGATTGAGAGATTATTTCACTAGGAATTGTGGGGCTAAACACTGCGTGAATTATTTGGTGTAATTGGGGCTTGGGAAACACTGAGAGTGTTTGAGTGACTCGAGTGTGTAATCTCCGTTGTATCGCTTGTTCTATAGTAGAATTCATCACTGCTCTCCCCGTGGACGTAGGTCTCTACGACCGAACCACGTAAATCTGGTGTTCGATTTATTTTTCTTTATTCTGTCTATTTTATTGTTCGATCACTCGCCCTTTCCGCAACAATTGGTATCGAGCCGAGGCTTGGGCGAGCCGAAGCGAATCGATGGCGACGAAGAAGTAAAAGTGGGAATCGACAGATTTGATGGGAAGGATTTCGGTTTCTGGAAGATGCAGATTGAAGATTATCTTTATCAGATGAAACTACACGTGCCCTTATTAGGCGAGAAACCAAAGACGATGAAGAAAGCTGACTGGGATTTGCTGGATAGACGAGCTATGGGTGTTATTCGGCTAACGTTGGCTCATAATGTCGCGTTTAACATCGTGAAGGAGACTACCACTGCAGCTTTGATGAAAGCTCTATCGGATATGTACGAGAAGCCCTCTGCAATCAATAAGGTCTATTTGATGCAACGTCTGTTTAACTTGAAGATGAGCGAAGGTGCGTCAGTTGCAGATCATATCAATGAATTCAATGTGATCGTTAGTCAATTGAGTTCAGTTGATATTGATTTTGAAGATGAGGTATGTGCTTTGATTCTGTTATCCTCATTGCCTGATAGTTGGAATACTACTGTTACTGCTGTTAGTAATTCCTCTGGGTTAACAAGCTTAACGTTTGATGAGGTTTGAGATTTAATTCTAAGTGAGGATATTCGTAGAAGAGAATCTGGTGAACCAGTATCTACTACTTTAGTAGCTGAAAACAGAGGAAGAACTAGTACACGTGGTAATAGGAACATGAATAGACGTAGCCAGTCTAGGACTGGTGGTGCTGTCTATTGGAACTGTGGCAAGAGGGGGCATCTTTGAAGAAATTGCCTTATGCTGAAGAATGAGAAGGGTAAGGAAATTTTAGTTGATGCTGTAGATGATGTTGCAGCTATAGCTATTAGTAATTCGGATAGTGCCGATTATGTCTTGTCTATCACTGATTATTCATCGTTTGATCGATGGATTATGGATTCTGGTTGTTCTTTTCATGCTACACCAAATAGAAACTGGTTTACTACTTATCAGTGCACGGATGGTAGTAAAGTGCAGTTGGGGAACAACGCTGAACGCGATGTTGTAGGTGTTGGCGATATTAAAATCAGAATGCATGATGGTATTGTGAGGACATTGATTGGAGTGAGGCACGTTCCAGAGTTGAAGAAAAACTTAATTTCCTTGAGTGCTTTGGATTCGGCTGGGTGTCGGTATTTTTCAGAATATGGAGTTCTGAAAGTTGTTCGAGGTGCTTTAGTGATAATGAAAGGAATCAAGCACAATGGCCCGTATGAGCTTCAAGGTGAGACAATGACAGATTTCGCTGCGGAGATGTCAGATGCATCTGTTCGAGAGTCCGAATTGTGGCATATGCGTTTGGGGCACATTGACGAGAGAAGCCTGAAGGTTTTAAGTGAAAGAAATCTGCTATGTGATTATGTTGCTAACGAATTGAATGTATGCAAGTGCTGTGATTTAGATCAACGGTGGAAAGTGCAGTTTAGTACGATAGTCAAAGAAACAACGGAAATTGCAGAGTTACTTCACTTGAATGTTCGCAGGTTGTCGCGGTTTCCTTCTAGGAAGAGTGCCAGATATATGTTAACAGTTGTTGATGACTACTCGATGAAGACGTGGGTGTTTGTACTTAGGTACAAGTTTGACGCTATTGTCAGAATCATGCAATTGCGAGCTTTGATCGAAAAGGAGACTGGTAAGACGATCAAGCAGGTGCAGACTGACAGTAGTATGGAGTTCTGCTCGAAGCTGTTAAACAAATTCTGCATTAAGGAAGGCATAGTGAAACACCGCACTACTGCTAATGAACCACAACATGTTGCAGAATTGTTGAGCAGAATATTACTAGAGATGACCCATAAAATGATCATTAGTGCTGGTATGGCTAGGAGATTCCTAGCGGATGCGCTTAGTACGGTGAGCTACCTGATGAATAGATCTCCATCGATTGCAATTAAACATCGGACTCCCGAAAAAGTGTGGTCAGGTAATGTTGCTGATTATTCTATTTGGTTGCCCGTGTTATGTTCGAGCGAGTGATAGTAAGCTCGATGGAAGGGTAAGAAAGTGCATATTCCTAGGCTATGCACAAGGTGAGCGGGGTTATCGGTTGTGGTGCCCGGAGTTAAATTCACCTGTTATCAGCAGAGAACTTACGTTTGACGAGTCTCTAGTACTTCTGGTTAGGAGTGGTAATAGCAGTGCTTATACGGATCTGAACGGTGTTCAGCTTGAGGTGGAGTTGCAACTAGAAACTCCTGAGGTAGCGGGTACTAATGTGGTAATTAACACAGATGATGCTTGTAACGAGGTGGAGTTTGTAAAGCCAACAGTTGTTGTAATTGCTGATATTGACAAAGTACGTATTCGATCTCCTGACAGATATGGATACAACAATGGTTTTGCTTTATCTGTGGTTAAGGAGATTGTGTCGAGAAATCCTTGCGTAGCAGTTAAAAGTGCATGTGGAGTTGGTGTTCTACTGAGATCCTCAATTATGGCGAAGTTCAAGTAGGATTTGGGCTTGAAAGATATCTGTGGCGGTTGAGTCCATCGGGGCTATGGGAGAGAAGCGGCAGAGTTCGAATTTTGAAGCGATTGTCACTTGGCTCAAACGTCGAGCCAAGGTGGAGATTGTTGAAAATATGTCTCGAGTTTGAACCCAAAGCAAAAGTTTGATTTGTTTCCTAATTCTAGTAGGTGTGGGTTTGGTAATTTATTCTTTCCTACTCCAAGTAAGAGTGACTTTCAAGAATTGGAAAGTCCTCAAGTTCACCATATATATATGGCCATGCGTGGAGAAGAATTGAGCCATTATTGATGCAAGAGGTCTTGAAGCGCCGATTCGTCATCGAGTGCTTGGGAGAAGTTTTCTTCGTTGATTTCGTTCGAGCAATTACGCCAAGAAGATTCAAGTGTTTGTAGCCAATTAAATTCTTGTGGTAAGAATTCGTGTATAATTCCTTTGTGAGATTGAGAGATTATTTCACTAGGAATTGTGGGGCTAAACACTGCGTGAGTTATTTGGTGTAATTGGGGCTTGGGAAACACTAAGAGTGTTTGAGTGACTCGAGTGTGTAATTTCTGTTGTATCGCTTGTTCTATAGTAGAATTCGTCACTGCTCTCCCCGTGGACGTAGGTCTCTACAACCGAACCACGTAAATTTGGTGTTCGATTTATTTTTCTTTATTCTGTCTATTTTATTGTTCGATCCTCACCCTTTCCGCAACACATATCATTCATTTGCACATTCACTAAACAAGTACAAAAGTGAGATCTCAACTGTAAAACCTTTATGTACCCCTTCTAAAAGAAATTCTGCTCTCTTTTGAAGCCTCCTTTCCACAAACAACCTACAGAGAAAGCCTGCCCAAGAATCTGTCGAACTAATTCACAACATGACTTTCTTTCTACTTTCCAAGATTCTTCCTTTCAATACACTATGTAATATTTGACTTTTACATATACAATATAGACCACACACACACAAAATTTTTAACCAATCACAATTGATTGATTAAATCCTATTGCTCATTGATAGCAAAGAGTTATCATTTTTCTGTTGTAAATAAGTTGGCATGTCATTCCCCCATCAATGGCCTTTGAGGTTCACTTGTCGACTCTTCAATCACGCCAAACCAGACAACAATAATTGAATTAAAATAACTTAAGCCTTTGGTTGAACTTTGCAACATAAACCAAACATTAACTTCAAGCTCATTCCTTCACAAGATGAAAAATAAATATAAGATACGTTCCTTTCTTTTTTCCTTTTCAGTACCTCAATAAACACAAGCAAAATATTACGAAGTAAGATCTCCGTATTACCATTCTTAACTGTTAGCTGTCACTTTGCCTCATTCATGAAAATTCCAACATTAACAGATCAGATATTAGATGTGAAAGAAGATTAAATTTAATTTAGATAACAGTAATAGATCAAATATTTGATGTGAAAGAAGACTAAAGTTCATTCAGATAAGTGCTGACATTCCAATTTTTCTCCTCATTAAAGCTTGCAGCTTTTAACTTTGTTCAATCAAATGTATCATATGAAAGTGAAGAAAAAGACAAGCATCACTTCAATAGAACAATGCTCTCCGCTGATTAGGACCTTGCCCCTGTCGGATGATGGCAACGTATTTCATCAGTCGACGAATCTTGAGATTTGGACGATCGGCAATCTTTATTGCTGCCAAGTTTGGTGCAATGTGTAAGCCTCCGGAAATGCTAATGAGTTCAGGCAATGAGACTAGGGATATTTCTCTCAACTTGGGGAGGAAGTAGGTACTCTCGTAAATAGAAGTAGCTTCACACCTCACTCAACTTAAGACAAGGAGGTAGTCTACGACTGGGTGTGAATATGATAGCAAACTGAGGACATATGACTAAAGACAGACATTTAAGAAGAGACAAACATCCTCGCTGCAATGGCCCCTCATAAATCCACCTCAAACTGTTCATACGACAGATACTCGAGTGATCTGAGAAACTGCTTATCATCCTTCCATGTTTCCAATTCAGTTTCACTTCTATCGGCTTTGTGGTACATGTTGGTTTCATTGAGAACAAGCTCAATCTCATTACATTCCCCAAATATGCAGCATTTCAGTTGCTCCATGTTCTCAATCCCAGAAGCAGACAGCTTAGTGACCTCAGTATGGTGGTCTAAGAAAAATGCAGTAGTATGCTAGAGCAACTTCTAAATATAAGTGGGGACAGCCCCGCCATTTACATATTTCAAGGATTTATCCTAGTGCTCTAACTCAAATTCAAGATCCTTCGGGAGATGAATTGCAATGCATTCATCATCATTGCCAATGATGAATTTGAAATGGGACAACGATCTAGGTGCCTTTGATGTAACAAACTGTATGAATTTCCTTAGAAGTTCCACTTGCGGGAAGTATAGATTTAGAGTATCCAGCTTCGTCAAGCCACAAACTTCGTCAACAACAGCTTCCACGACTCTCCTCCACCTCTCATCCTCCGGACTTACCTCAATACTAACCTCTTCTAATTGAGTGAGCGCAGAAATAATTCCCTGAGGAATCAATGCATTCACTATCGCATGTTTTGGGCTGCGATTTATGCGATGGCAAAAAGATACCTCCAAGCAAGTGAGCTTCGTTAGCTTCGCCGCCTCCTCTGGCAGATCCGTCATCATAGTCCCTTAAAGATCAAGAACCTAAAGCTGCTGAAGTTCTCCAATTTGTGGAGGTACCACCATCAATAGATCACGAGTTAAGAATAGTCTCTTTAGGCGGGTTAACCTGAAAAGAGACTCCGGCAAGGACTTGATCTGGGTTCGGGACAAATCCAGGATTTTGAGGGCCGGCATGTAATCAAAGAAAGACGGACTAATTGTTCTGAGCTTGTCATTTCTATTTAGAAATAATACCGAGAGATATGGACACCGAGGGTTCTCGGGCAACTCAGTCAAGTGAATCTCTGCGGAACTCTGCCATTGCGCGACCTCTGGAGGCTCCGTGAGTCCTAATGCCCCGCACGTGAGGACGGGTCTTCTATATTCATCAAAGCTAGTACATGACAAGTTAAAAGATTCATTGATTCTCATTCTCTGTGACAACGAACGAAGTCACATCAGATAAGATTCCAGTCCAAAATCCCCAAAATCAATAAAGGGCAAGAAACGTTGGAATTTGATGCTCGAACAGACAGATCAATTCTGAGGCAGAATCTAAATTGAAGGTCTGCGTCGGAAAACTTGCTGCCCTGCTACTCCTACGGCATCTCCAACATTGGCTGCTTCTGATGTTCCCCATGATGGGGAAGAAGAAGTAAACGGCGTGGAGCTCTCGTCCATGGCCGCTCCGGCGAGAAGCCGTGGATGCTTGCAAACCAACTCACCGATCGCCATATCGACGTGCGACGTTAGGTTTCCGGCGCAACGCCGGCCAAATTCACAAGACTCATCGTCAGGGTGGTGGTCTCCCTCGCGAATGGAGATTGAGAGAGAATCGGAGAGTACGACTCAAGAAGAAGAGATTAATTCGGAGATGGAACAAAAAAGCATAAAAAATAATTTTTCAAACTTTAGCACGAAAACACAAAATTATTGTGATTTAGACCCATAGTTTCGACTAAATTGCGTGAGCGGCCACATAATTTTTCTTTATTTTCGTTTTCTATTTTGCTGCCG
Source organism: Corymbia calophylla (assembly GCA_014182845.1). Lineage (NCBI taxonomy): Eukaryota > Viridiplantae > Streptophyta > Magnoliopsida > Myrtales > Myrtaceae > Corymbia > Corymbia calophylla. The sequence continues at coordinate 67,544 of JABKBT010000014.1, read as the reverse complement.
CCCCCAAAAAATACGTTTCTTTTTGTCAGTGAAGGTGATTTTCTTTCAAAATGAGTCTACTAATTTTAGAGAAACTGAGCAAAATTTTGCAATTTTCTTTTCTTTTTTGGCATGGAAAATTTTTCATTTGTCTTTGAAAGGAAAGGGAAGGAAATTAAAAATATAAATATTTCCCCTCATTTTTCAATCCCCTGTCTTAATTTTATGTTATTTATATTTGCAAGCAAGCAATATGAGAAAACAAAATGAGTTAATAATGCGCCCTATTTTTAAACTCATAAAGACATGTTGGCAAGGCAAAACGATGTTCATGCTTTTAATTTTTTTTATCAAAAACTTGTATGTTTCAATGAGAAAGAGGAAAAAAATGAGTAGCCACAAATTGGAAGATTTAGATTAGTGAACCAAGATCTTTTTACCCCCAAAACAAAAATTAGTGTTTCAAATTGATGATTTTGAGTGAATTCATAAGTTTGCGCAAGGGGAAAACTTAATGTATCTTTAATGTGAAAATTCATGTGTCTTTGAATTTTTTAAGGATTGAAGAATTGAGTTTTAGGCATGGAATACTTCGTTACCTTTTAGGTGCCATAAAAATATGTGTGTTTGTTAAAGTGGCTATCATTGTATTTATAACATGTTAAAATACATTATCATAGATATAATGTATAGGTGAAGGAAGAAAACAATCAAAGTTAAAGATTAGTCTCGACATTCCAACTAAAACGTATAATGAGTATAGACCCTAGTTGTTTGGAAGCCGGTTCACGACATTATGCTCCGGTTTATGCTCACATTCAAAATCGAGATGAACGAATGTGCGCTCCACTTCTGGGAGCTTCTCGAGCTTTATTTGTAGGGTCTCCCCAACCTCGTGGGCCTCCTTCAACGGCAGCTCCTCTGGAAGTTCGATATCGACCTAATCATGATCATACAAAAACCACTTTATTCGCCAAAAAGTTGAAAGGAAAACGAGTAAACGTTTTGCTAAACAAGCAATCCATCAGGGATCAACTCAGTTCAGACAACGCCAAACTAAAATATAGTAAGTCAAAAGTCTGATAAATTCAGTCGACAAACCAGCACTCATCGGTTTCGCGGCCGTCTAACGAAACAAATTGGAGCTATCCATGGCTCTCCAAGACAAAATAATGCACGCCAAGGGTGTAAGCACGGACAGTGCCGATCCACTTGACTTGAGGATGTCTTATCACCAAGTAAGTTAGTTTCTGCAAAACTTCTGGAGGCGCCGACTGTCCTATGAGCCAAACTGCATAAGAAGCATATGCAGTCAATGTACTTGGTGTGAAACATGTTTGAAATCAGCATCGCATCGTCCTGAGTATTCTTAGACAACATTCTACTCCTCAGCAAGAAATACGTGATCAGCGACCCCTCCATGAGATCTACTCTCTCCTATTTAAAGTTTTTATAATCTATTTTTACAATTGTCAAGGTTTGTTGATTACCTGCAAGAAGGTACAGGTTGAGGAGGATAGAGATGACATAAAAGGACGTACCTGCATTTTCCAGGACTGTTGCAGACCAATTGGTAATGGTGTAACATGCTAGCAATATAGCACCAGCAGGGTCAATCCACCAGTAGAATTTTTCACCAAGAACGGCCGCTGCAAGGCCTACTACATTTGTTATCACATCGAAGAAGTGATCCTGACAATTGGCAGTGAGTGAAATTCAGGTATTCAAGTCATGCATCTGAACAGATATGTATCTTCTCACTGATATATGTACGAGGAAATGTAATCTCACGATGTAAATAGCAGTCAAGGCAGAAGATAAGTTAAGACTAGCAATTAGAGTCGCACCTTTGCGTAAGCATGAACAATGTCATTCAGTGAGCTTCTGCAGTAAATCCAGAGAGCAAGTTTTACAACAGCAGGAGATAACATGATTGAGTATAGCCATGCCAATTGGCTCAAACTCATGTTTTCAGTAGCTTCGTCTTTGACTAACTCTGTTACAGCTTGGACCAGTACCTGAAAGCCTAAGAGAAAATCGGTAACATCAATTCCTGTTCCTACTCAGAATCCAAACACTCATTAGAGATTATAAATTTTCCATAAATCAAGAAGCAAAAATGTTTAGTTCAACTCCCTCACTGGATTTAGAGAAACTTTCTCAGATAATTGTGTTGAAATATTCATGTCAAGTCATCAAAGCATTAGTCAATCAATATACTAATGAGGTCATTGTCGATTCTTAATATGGTCTACCCATTTATTCAAAACATCTGTCAAGCATCGGTAAGGTTAATGAACTTCATTTGGGGAGGAGAAAAATGGAAGAAAAAAAATTCTCCCGCACCCTTGCAAATTATAGAGGATGAGAGCTTGGCTTCAAGAACACCCAAATGTCTGGCCCATAACGCGTCTCTCTAAGCTTCTTGTATACAGTCTATTTGTAGATCCCCTTATCAACCAAGGTAATCCCTCGGATGAGCATGTTACCCTACCTAGTGAGCTTAAGCAAGCACATTCTTCTAAAGTAGTGGGTCAAAGGCATTTTACTTCGCACTTGAATAGAATCAACTAGGATAAGTTCTTTTCTTCTTTTTGCCAGTAAGATTGTGTTATTGAAAACAAAAAATTAATCATCCTGTATCGGATTGCATTCATCCATGTCATTGAGGAAAGAGAGTGGGAGAGGAGCCATCTGCTGCTTATTTGCAGTAGTGCACGATTCTGAGATAACTGCAGTGTTAAAAAAGAACGAGGAACGAAGCAAACATCTTCCACATTATGACACTACCCACTTCAAATCATGCTGAACTTCTTGAGGAATGCTACTGACTACATAATTTGCTTAACAACATAGGCAACCAACAATTTTCTCCATATGAATAGTCGTTCAAGTCTCAAACTTTGGGCTGCAGAAAAGAAATTTGCTGAGCATACACTTTGATGTAAGTCAAGCAGCCACAAACATCTAAAACGCTTCAAATTTTTTTACCCAGCCCTAAAAGGCTAGCCACGAGATTCAACATCTCAAATGATTGGTTTCTCAACATGATTAAAGTCTTGGAACTTTCTTGAGTTAAGCCAAATTCAAAAGCTGTTAAGACGTCAAGCATCAAGGGCCACAAGGTCATCATCTAATTATACTCCCCACAAGAATCATTAGGGAAGTGATGAATCAGAAAGTACCTAGAGTAGCCATGACAGTTGCAAAGATGGTTGTGCCTACTGGTTGCAGCCTCAATTTTCCAATGGGATAGTTGCAGATGTTAATCTTCTTCATTGACCGGTGCGTTAAAAAAAGTACGCCGCCAGATAGGACATCAAATGCAGAATCCCATGTAGATGCTGCAACAGCTATTGATGGGCTCTGAATTGCTGCATAGATCTGTATTATAACACGCATTTGATCATGAATTGTTCGAGCATGTGCCATGTGAGTACAATTAATTTGACAACATTGAGCTTTAGACAACTCCAGAAAATTCTAACGTTCTGTAAAATGCTGAACAGAAACGCTATTTTAAGAGAAACTCAGACAAGTTTAATATCAAATACCGGATATGGACGTTTACAGCAATGCCTTCCTTGAAGAAAGAAACTGGCAGATGTGTTACCTTAAACACGAGCAGTAGAATATTCACACAATTTGATATCTTTACTGCTTTCTCTTCATTTACTTGCTCTTCCAGATCTTCAAATGATTTCAATATCTCGAGTTGCCTTTCATGGTACTCCCCCTCTCCTGTAAACAACCCAAGAAGTCTGTTTCACTGTTCAAACTGGACAAGGACCATGACAAAAAAAGAAGAAGAAAAAACTGGACAAGGACCAATAGAATTTTCTTTACAATAGAATGGCAAGGGGACCCTTAAACATGTGCAAAGCAATTGATTGCACACAATGCTCAATCACAGACATTAGATAACAATGAGTCATATAATTGGGAGAAAGACATTTTTTTTTCCAGGATCATACGACACAAGCAAACCGTTCAGTTATAATAAGTCAGAATTTCGTTGAAAAAGATTATTATAACTTTATTTGATAAAATTTTTAAAAAAAAAAAAAACAACTGCTATTTTCGAAACACAGATACTCGGATGGGGACAAATGGAAACTAAGATGAACTGTATACTTTTTTCCATTCCCCAAGGAGAAACGAATGTTGGTCGGAACAACCTGGAGTCGATCGATCGTAACATGACGCACACGCTTGTTGTTCACTCGTTGATTTGCACCCTGCACATACATCCGAAGGGTACCACGACCACCGTCCTCGGAGAGACGTTTCCAGTATCTAAACCAATCACGGCCGTTCATAATATAAAACCTATATTTGGAGCCTAGATGTAACGTGATAGACATAATTCATATATTCATTCTTCTCTAAAGGACGGGGAAATGGAAATAGGTCATTAAGATGAACGTGGCTAATTACGTTGCCAAAGGTGTGTGAGAGCTCATATTAATTCACGCTCTATTTATTTCGCGAAAATAAATTATTCACAGAGCATAATAATTGCTATTATAGTTTAAGAAAATATTTTCATCGCTCATGAAAATTTTAGATAAATTGATATTGATAACAAGAACAATTGTGTTTGTTTTTAGGAAAACATTCTATGAATGATTTATATTCCGCGAAAAGAAACAAGGCCTTAAGTATGTTAAATTGGATTGTACAGTCATTTCTCGTTGTAATATAATATTGCTTGAGCCGGAGTAATGCATAGCAAGATCTAGTTTGCGGTCCACCTAAATTTACATATTCAATACTAATGTCGTCCTTCATCTTGCCCTTATTTTTTCATAGAAAATGTAAGAATCCATTTTCCTGGAAAACAAGAATATTTTCTAGTATTCAGCTAAAACTTGAAAATGAACTAAAAAATATTTTCTACCATTTGGTATGAAAGATTTGATTCGATTTTCCTCCATGTACCACTTTTTCTATTTTTTGCTTTATTTTTTTAAAAATTCTAAAATTTTAAATTTTTTTCTTTTCCTCCTCCTTCTTCGAATGGTCGCCGGCCACAGCAACAGTCATCGACCAGGCACAAGCGAGCCTTGAGCTCACCGTCCACCCCACCTACTTGCGAGCTCAAGGCCTCACCAATTGTGGCAAGGTCACCATCAATGTGCGGGCTCGAGGTTGCCAGATCTAGCAAGTAAGTGAGTTGCCAATTCGTGAGCTCGAGCTCATTGCAACTGGCGAGCAAGCTCACCCAATCTAGGGGCCTCGAGCCCGTAGCTCAACGGCGAGCTTGCCATGAATGGCAAGGCCTCCAACTCACAACTATAGTGAGGCCTTGAGTTGGTGGCAACTTGCGCTCATGAGTTGACAACAAGCTCGTTGGCCAAATCTAGCAAGCTTGTCGCCACTTGTGATTTTGGTAAGCTCAAGCCTCACTAGCCTGTGGCGAGGCTCCAGCTTGCCAATCGATCTCTAACTGCCACCATGCCCAATGAGTAGATGAGGAAGAAACAAAGGAAAAAGAAAAGAAAAGAAAAGAAAAGAAAGAAAAATTTTAAAAAAAACTATCAATTTTTTAATAAATAAAAAATAGAAAATAGAGAAGAAAAAATAAAATAAAAAAGGTGTCAAGTGAAAAAATTGCTTGCCTAAAGACGAAAGAAAAGGATGGAAAATGTTTTTGCTTTCGGAAAACATTTTCTCCACTTTCGAAAGAGCTTTTTCTATTGGTAGAAAATGTTTTCCTTGACTAGTTTATTTTTCGTGAAATGAATACCGGAAAATTTGGAAATATTTTTGTGAAAGTTATTTTTTTGAAACAAATGGAGCCTTAATTGAAATATTTTTTCAACCACAAAGTCCGTTAGCATTTTGCAATTGCAGAAATAATTTATATGCATAATTCACTAAAATAAGATGTGGGTAATTTCCATGTTAGATTATTAATAACTTTTCGACTAAAATATTGAATTGATGGAATTTTCTCATATTAGCAATGAAGAAAAATATTGCAGTTCCAAATCACTAATTAATTATTGGATTAGATCTATAATAAGTTTATGACGGTTAACAATTTTATATACATATTTTAATTTTTATATAAGATAAGCAAGTCTAAACTAATATGGGTTGACATCTAAACTTTTGCCAAGGAAATTACCAAACAAGTTCTAAACCTATTGCAATTATACTAATTCAATGCTAAAGTTTTTTTTTCTCCAATTCAATCCTAAATATATTATAATTATGTCAATTCAGTCTATCCGATCGAAGTTAGTCGATCAATGCTATTGTGGATGTTGGGCGTCAAACCGATGCTGACGTGGTATTTAATAATATTTTATTTTATTTTCAAAATTTTTTTTTTTTTACTTTTTTCCATTTCTTTTTCTCTTTCTTTTTTTCTTTTCTCTTCTTCCTCCTTCGACTTCCTTTCCCTGCAGTGGCCAGTGAGGCTCTGACAAGGCTCGTTGCCCACCAAACCTATCAAAATGGGTCTTAATCCATATATGACCCATTTAAAACATAAACAGGTCATATATAAGTCACTCAATTTTGAAGAGCCTATTTTAAATGGGCTATAAACTTAAAGGCTAAAATAAATGAGGTTTAAATCGGTTGAGTTGAGAAGCCATTTTCAACCCATTAGGCTCATCTACGCTCTCTCTTCCTCTTTAAACTTACAAAAATATTTTTTTGAAATCAAAGTTATTTTTATTTTTCTTTTCTTTTTCGTTCTTGATTTTTTTCCTTTTCTTTTTTCTTTCTTTCTTCTTCCTTCTTCCATCTTCCTTCGCCAATGGTTGGCAATAGCCGGCCAAGCGGGGTCTCAAGCTCGATAAATGTCCAGCGCGGCTCAAGCTCACTAAGCTCAGGTGAGCTCTGGCAAGCTCAACCTTGCTGATCTAGCAAGGCCTGAGCCTCGTTGATCTGGCGAGACTTGAGCTTGCTGACCTTTGGAGAGGTGGAGCCTCGCGTGAGGCCGACGATCTGCCGAAGGAAAAGGAAAAAGAAAAAGAAAAGAATAATTAAAAATTCGATTTTCTAGAAAAATAAAAATAATGAAAATTCATTTAAAAAAATAAAAATAATTAAAATTTCGATTTAAAAAAATTAAAAAGAATATTAAAAAGAATGCACAGAGGAAAATTGTATCAGATTTTTTAAAATTTTTTTTTTTTTTCAAAGCTCGGGTAACCACTAAAACATATTGTTATTTTCCTTTAAAATGACTTCCTAAAAAAAATTCTAGAAAAAAAAGAGCCTCAATTTTTAAGAAAAATTATAAAAATTGTTCAATAAATTCGTATTGGATTAAAGAGTTTTAGCAATGCCTTTTAAAAAAATCATAAAAAATAAGATTTCCTAGGTATGGAAGTATTTTAGCAATATAATATTTAAAAAAATCATGAAAATTAGTTTTCTTAAATTGGATTAAATATAAAAGTATTTTAGCAATATCGATCAAATTAGGTATGGGTCAAAAAATTTACTTTATGCATAAATGGGTCATAAACATATTAATAGATCAATTTGGATCGGACAACTTATGATCCAACGCACCTGTTTAATAGGTTTACCAACCATCGCCGGTCGTCGACGAGGGTCGTAGCCCTCGCCCACCTTGCCGACCACCTTGTTTCATTCTTCAAATTTTCCAATTTCTTTTGTTTAGATTTTGAAGAAAAGCTTCCTTCGTCAAAGTTGAAAACAAGATTTTAAGCTTTCTAATAATATAGACTTCATAAAATTATAATGTCCTTTGATCGGTTCAATGCTTACTGCAAAAAGACCGAGTGTTTGATCTATGTTTCTAAACCTGCGATGATCAATTTTGTTTTGCTAATTTGACATATTTTGAGTCCTTTTTTGGAAAAACTTAAAACTAAAATGTTCATTATGGTGAAAATGGGTAGACTAAAAAGTTTGAGGACTAAACAGAAAATTTTGAGGAATCAACTCCTGGTGAATACACGCTCTGCTTCGACCACCATTCATGACCGGCTCAGCTACCTTCCTCTCCTTTGGGGAAAGGCCTATAGAACGACGACGTTGGAGAAGCTCAAGGCGATCAACTAACACAACAAATCGCCAGCACTAAGCCCCTACGTCACGATCATTAACTACGAAAGCAACAAAAAGCCTTTACATATTTTAACACCCTCCGCAATCAAGCCCCCCCCTAGTCTCTCCGCACGGTGTTTGGCTTGCAGTCCCTAGCTTCCGCTTATCTTTCTTCTCGCTTCGAGGTTTTGCTAGAGATTATGGAGGATTTGTGACAAACGAAAGATAAAATCTTAAATTGGTACACCTATCAATTATCACATATCATCTAATTTAGTATTTTAAAGGAAAAAATTTAACAGAAATAATATAGGATAAATTTGTCACAGATACAATAGTTTGGAGTTTTTTTGTATTCAAAAAAATTAATTTTAGGTAAATTTGTCATAAATATATCCTTTTGAGGTTTTTTTTTATTAATCTTTTTATTACAATGGGTTTAGTTTGGACTTTATTGCCCTAAAAAAATTAAAATGAAAATAAAATGATGAAATGATGAAATGATGAACAAAAACTAGGACATGGCCTTCGATCAGAGACAGTGACGTGCAAGAAAAGACAGAGAGTTAGGGAAAATGAATGCCACTAAAAAAAATAGAGACAAAGAGAAAGAGGACTTTTAGCTTAACATAATTGAACAAGAACACGGGCATTTTTTTATTCGTCCTCCCATGCCTACCTAGGTTTCTTTTTTCAGTCACTAGGTTTCTATTTCAAGTGTAATTAGGGAGGCGCACCAGCCGTCCGTCTTCTGCCTTCAATTCAAATTTTGCGTAAAGCTATACGTCTAGCTGAGAGAATCACATGGTCTTTCCACAGTTCGATGTACCTCTTCACCTTAAGTTGCTCGACAGATTATGATGTTTAATCAAGAGGGTCCAATTTGAATATTATTGGTGCTAAATAAGGAATCATAGTGATCCTTCTAACTTTAAGGGATCTGTCTAGTGTTTGCATACAGTATTAAGGCATTTTCTGAGGAATTAATGTTCTCGCTATTGTCTTTTGGCTTCACTATAACCCTTATCTTTTGTGGGGAAATGCCTACACCGGTCTCGATAGGGAAAGAGCCGTACGAATTGGAGGCTAGCTCTTTCTCCCTATCCCTTAGATGATGGGTTGAGATGCCGTGAATGTATATAATGAGGAGTGGGGAGGGGGCCTGTAGGTCATGTATAGTATGCACAAATCATTGCTAGAACACCTACCAGAGATGATCGTCCAACCGTATTAAATTACCGTACCAAATGTGCTAAGGTCAATATAAATGAACCAGATAACTGTATTTGGCTATCAAGCGATGTCGCACGCACTTTGCAAATTTCATAAAATTTTTTTTTTTTCATGGGTCAGAATATTATGCAATTAATACTATCTTCCATATACAAAATTCTCCAACGTGGATATCATTAAGGTGGTATTTATTAAGATCTAATTTTGAAAATACAATCAACGCATGTAAAACTAATACCAAAACTAATCTCTCTTTCTTTCCATTGGGCTTTTGAATAGGTTCACGTGGTCGTATCTGTGGACCCAACATATTCCTTCGTCTTCATTTTTGGTGGGGCTTATCAGCTACTTCTAGTTTTCCCTCGCGACCTCCTTTGTGTATTTCAAAAATTAATGAAAAGAATTTCTATTTTTGTAGTGTATATTTTCTGGACATAACTGTTGGTGGGTGAAGCCAAATTGGCTTTTTTGTCTTGCTTTTAGATTAAAAGCTACACTTTATATCAATGATAATTAGACACTTGCCGTGAGATGGTCTGAGACAAAAAATAGAGAAAAAAGAAAAATTGAGTTTTTTTTTTTTTGTTATCAATCTTTGTTTAACTCTGATCTTTAGAGAAGATCATCATTGTATTCCTATTTTTTTCAAAGGCTAGTGAATTTGTAGAGTACCTCTGCATGGAGATGTAGCCCAGGTCTAGATGAACTTCGAAAATAAATTCTCTAGTGCACTTTTCTGACTCTATTATTTTATTATTACATTCTACCTTGGTGAATTATTTTGCTTACGTTATTTTTTTGGAACTAGTGTGCAAATTCCTAATTTGGGGTGAGCATGGTTCCATGTAGAATCCGGAATCTAAGAACGGTGAAAGAGAAACAAAAGGATAACAACAAAAGCATGGGTACAAGCTGAACGGAGAGAGTGACAAATGACCGTAAATACAGAGATAGAAAGAGATAGAAAGAGAGGAGGAGGAGTGCCGCCAAAAAAGTGGGAGGCCCAATCTTGGGCGCATCTGAATCTAATCGGTGAATTACAGGCGTTGGTAATGGCTGAAACAAGGAAGGACATGACGGTTGAGTGAAGCTATGAAAAAACACTATGTTTATTTCGTTAAAAATAAATAATTTAAAAAATATTTTATCATTCATGAAAACCAACTAAATTTACATTTTCTATTTTCCAAAAAACAATTACATATCCTATACTGATGTCATCCTTCGTCTTGCCATTATTTTTAGTTGGAATTTTTTTTTTCCAACCTAAAACTTCTTTGGCAGTTTATAGATATGGAAATGATTTATATGCATAATTCACTACATATAAGATGTGGGTAATTTTCATAAAATATTTTTAATAACTCATCAACTAAAATATTGAATGGACAAAATTATCTCCTATTAGAAATGAAGAAAAATACTACCATACTAATTCTTAGGCTATCAATTATTAAGAATGTATAATATCAAAGAAGATTGGCTTGTTTGGATAGACTTTTATATTTTATTTTTTGCTTAATCATCATGCGATGAAAGCATTTTGACTTTTCTCAGCTTATAGCACCTGAAACTTTCACAGTATACATTGGGGCCGCTCATCCCTGACCAGAGTAATTAACCATAGTGCAACGCTATAGCAAATCGTTGCTTGAACAGCCAAGAGGGTTCCACAATTGAACCTCACTCCGCCCTTAAATTTGCAATACATGCAATTAAATGATTTACTTCAACCTATAACTGGACAGATGTTTACCTGTTTGGTATCGCCGATCCCCATATTTGTCCTTGCTCGAACACAATTAGGCTTCAAATCAAGAGCCTGCATACACAGAGAACATAAGAGAGCGAGAGAGAGAGAGAGAGAGAGAGAGAGAGAGAGAGAGAGAATCAATCCCAAATTAGAAATAGGCCAAGATAAATTGGAGACTTTATCTCAGAGGGAGTGTAGATGACCTCCTAAACAAACAAATGTACTTTGCCGCTGTCTTTTTCAGCCCTCTTTCATCGGGATGTTATTATATAAACCATTGACAGTTAAACAGTTCAAGTTATCTAGTTACCTACCTTTTTCATGCATGCATCTGCACGAGCAACCAAGCGCATGCACACTCACATCATACTAACATAAGGTCTATAGTTAGGATAGAAGAAGGAAGAACAGGTTAAGCAAAAGATCTTCAAAAGAGATATCTTGACTTCCAGAAACAGCGAGAGCTCACTCCATATTCACATCAAGCTTTGGATGACAACTGTTATGTGCAAATGCAGTTCCTGTGAAAATCCCCATGGGCTTACCGTAGTGGTTAAGAAATAGAGTGCAAGTAGATTAATTGCACCCTATAAGTAACTCCGAACAACCCAAGTGCAAACAGTCATGTTTGGACCATTCACCCCAACTTCGACTCATATCTAGTCCATGAGATTAGTAGGGTTTATGTGACATCCGAATTTTCGTATGACCAGACGCCGTATCGGAAGCGCTGATGCCAAAGTGCCACCATAGTAACACATGGACGCATTGCATCGCTCAAATAACAACGGACCCAGCATCGACATACGACGCTTCGACAACACCACTTCATCATGACATTTCTACACGGGATTCGCCACTGCTCAAACTCAGGAGACGTTCGAACCCCTTTGCTCGTTGGCCCACGAAGGAACAGGAACTGCAGCCCATCAACCTGTTTGGGCCAGCCAAGAGGAGGGCCAACCCGATGTTGATGAGGACCACACGAGTAAGAAGGGCCAGCAGCGCAGCCCCTGAGAGAGGTCTTCTCTCTTCACCGTCTTCAGCCGAATCCTCTTCTTAAGAGGGAAGAAAATTCCCTTCAAGGTGACATGAGCCCCTTCTGTTTTTCCCACCTCAAGACACGTTTTCCCTTGATCCTCAAGCAAGTTGCTTGAGCTGAGTTGTAAATACCCACCGCCCTCCTTCGTGTTCATCACCAGCACCATCCGACCATTCTCCCTGGTTTTTCGATCACACCGACCATCATCACCCCTCGAATTCCTCAGCTGGCAACACCAGCTCGTGCCCGACAGCCATTCAAGGAAGCTTCACCATCCACCCTGCCGAGAAATGTCACAGATCCCACTTTCCAGGCAAGTGAAAGGTCTATTTGCTGGATTATGTGCGCTTCGCTTCTAGACCAACTAGTGTTATGCGGTAGAGCTGGGTATGGGTTTGCACATGGCTTTGAACGGGGGTGATTGTTGAGCATTTCGATTATGTCTAAACTAGCAAGTTTCGAAGATATAAGGGAAGCCGAGCGAACTCAGCTTCTGTTTCAGTCCAAATTAGAGTAGGAATGAGGTTACCGCTTTGTGGAATCTGTTTTTATTCCTAGGGGGCTCGAGAAAGGGCTATGGGGGACTCTAGGACCCGACCGGACCTCTGCAGATTCTGTTCCAGCATCGTAGCAGAGTCCGAACCAGACCAGACCACCGCCACCCCCGAAACTCGCTTGAACCTGAGCAAAGGGGAGTAGACTCGGTGAAGCTTTTTTTGTACCAAGAAAGCTACACTTCAAGGGATGTCTTGTCTGGTATTAGACATAAATAAGATGAACTTAAGTACATTGTGGATGCTGCCATACGTTCTGCTTGTTGTTGCGAGTTAAGTTGGGTCGAACTTGCCACAATCCGAAGATAGATGAGGAAAGAGCTAGCTTAGAACAGAACCGAGATTTGGTTGAACTCACTTTAGTTTGTCCTTGGAGAACCGGTTGGATTAGATCATTGAAAGGAGTGGTGATTGCACAAATAGGTTTATTAGGCACTAAGATAGCTTGAGGAATCAAGACATAGAATGAAAGGCTTTACTGAGGTAACATACCATAGTGTATCAGAAATCACGTTATAATTGAATTATTGAATTACTACGCCATGGTGTGGTTTTTTATTGTTTCATTGAATCTCACCTCCACGATACTCGAGGATTAAAATGAAATCCCGAAGGTCCTCGCGGAGATAAGGGGGATGTGAGATGCCTAAAGGGGCGTAAAGAGAGGCCCTCTAGATGCCCAAGAACACACCTCATGGTTCTTAGAGGTCCTCGCGAAGATAGGGGAATGCGACATGCTTGGAAGAACATGAAACAAGGTACGAGATGCCTAGAGATACAACTAAGTCCCTCAGAGGTCCTTGGGATGCCAGATAGGGTATGAGATGCCTAGAGGGAGCAAACTTGTTTCCTCTAGAAGATGACGACAATTAAAACTAAGATAGACATTGTCACGCCCCGAACCCGACCATTAAGCTCGCGACAACCCCAATTCACTTGAGGTCTAAAACATACATCGTCCTAGGTATTGTCGCCGACCTATTCGTTTTATCTTATTGTTAAGCACATGCGAAAGCAAAACAAATGCCTAGTTAACAACCAACATGGAAAGTAGCAAAAATGCAACAAAAAGGAGACAATAACACTATTTTATTTATCTGCAAGGTTAGCTTGGAACAATAGCATATATATACACGCCTCACTACAGGCGACATACTAAGGTCTATACAAAAAGAGACCGGCCTGGCTAACCTATCACTGCAAAAGTAGAGGAGGGTCCATCAAAAAGAGACTAGGTTATAGATGCCTAATCGCTATCCTCAGAAGGGTCGGACTTGCCTGTTGTAGGGTCTGAGATCTCGCCATTAGGGGATTGAGGTCCATTCGAGATTTCCTTCTAATTCTTGGACCATACAACACGTCCCCGGCTATTTGTTGTGTTGTTGGCACTTGATGTACCATGCCTTGAAGACAACTTCATAGTTTCCACCGGCACGTAACAACATTTCGCAAATCCCATGGGCCATTGGATCCCAAATCTCATCAATCGGCCCCATGGGCGGTGCGATGAGCTCCAAAAAAATGTGTTAATTGAAAAAGTGACATCCAAAACATTTTCTAGCCATTCGAAACCCCTCAGAGGACCATACAACACGTCCCCCAGCTTGATGTACCATGCCTTGAAGACATGTGGCACGTAATGGTTCGTCGCTCCTTCGTCCACCCAAATAGTCGTCACATGGTGCTCATAAACAAATCGCGGCCCGAGATGAGTCGCATGGTCATAGTGGTGCTCATGTTAATTGGGACACTGAACCTCACCGGGTACAGTGTTATACTAAGGTCCTGAAAATGTTAACCACGACGAGGTGAGATAAACTTAGTAAGTCAAAATCCTAAGCCTCGAGGGTAGTCTAAACATACAACCTAATATCAACAACCGACCAATTGCAACGCAACCCTATTGTTACCTTATCTAACAGCATTTCAAAGAAGCATTATTAGAAAGCAGTTCAATCATCAGGTGCAACCACAGATGATCTTATCTTGTCTTGGCACACGCACCTTGCAGAAGAATACAATTTAAATCGTGACAAGATCGGAAGGTATGCATATAATCAGAGCACTTCATGTAGTTTTCTCATGCCTCGATACCCACACGTACTTCAATTATTACGATCCCTTGGGCCATGGCACAACTTCGAGGGATTAGCGGTTTACTAGTCCAAAACTAGGCATCGTCCCCTCCGTGGGCACGTCTATGTCATGGGCCTCCCCTCAAACGGCATTTGCAAAGGAGTATTGGTCTAGCCTCTACCGCGACTCAGCAACTGACCACTGTCAAGCGACTAAACAGCCATGGAACAACCTTAAGGGATTGGCGGTCTTTCGGCAGTGCCGAGCTTTCCTCTTAATGTGACTATGCAGCGCAACCATCAATCAATTCATTCTTTCTTTTCTCTGTTGTCAATACAATCATGGTTTGTGTTCACGCAAATGCCCTTGCAGTTATCACACATATAATGTAATGTAGCAATAACCGATAGTCACGCAAAATAGTAACAGCCCAATTATTCTAGATACAACTATTCAGTAGTAGTCTAAATTGCAATACAACAATCAATTCCAGTCAATGAAAGCTACAATACTCACGTATCGTGGATACGGATAACACCCAACCACTCGTCTCAATAATCAATGATAATTGAGCACGTGCCTCTACAATTGATAATAATCAATTATTCTTACCAAATATTCAGTCGTCACCGCCCAAGGATAAACCAAAATTATTCCTGAAAAACTCATATAAAAGGTATATAATCCAATAACTCATTACTTAAGTAAATCCTAAAATCCCCATAAAATACTTATCACTTTGAAAAAATCTATAAATATTTATTTTTCCCAAAAAGTTTCATTTCCAAAAACCCTTCTTTGATAAACCGATATCACTTAACAACCTAGTAAATAATTACAATTGACATTAGAAAATAGGCCCTAGTAATTTTTTCCACAAAATTACTCAATTAAATCTATTTCCAATAAATAATCATAATAAATTATTTTCCCCAAAAATAATTAATATTCAGAAATAAATAATAATTCGAAATTATAAAGTAATATAATTAATTGTTTAATTTCCATAAAATAATAATATTTCCATAAAATAATATAATTATAATCAATTATTCCCATAAATAATTAATCATAATTAACTAGGACTAAACCTTCATTAACTAAGTTAATCCACCCTAAACAAGCTTAGCAACATAAAGCAATAGTAATCAATCATAAACTCAATTAGTTAACCCCTAAGCAAGCTTAAGCTATAACTAACTTATCCTAAACTCACTCAAGCCTAATCAAGACATATAATCCATGCTCATTACTCACTAATCACATTTAAGCTAATTAAACTGCTTCTAAGCAAGATTAACCCCCTAACTAAGGGATTAGAAAATCAACTCACGGATTCAAAGATTCCAGTGACATTAGCGCGACGGTGAGGGTGAAGGCTATGTGAGGTTAGCTCGGAGATGGCGATGGACGACGAACGACAGCCATTTTCTAGCAAAACAATGCTGGAGCTATTTTTCACAGAAAAGGGCAGCAGTGGCTGCTAGCGTTGGAACGGGTGGCCAGCGGTGGATGGCTGGACTCTGGACGGTGACAGCTGCACACTGGATGGTGGCAGTAACTCTGACGAACAGTAGCAAGGTGGCAATAGTAGTGAACAACAAAGGAGTAGAGGAAAAGTGAAGGAAGTGAGGGGAAAAGGGAAGAGAAAAGAGAGAGAGTGGGCTGAGGAATGAGGGTCGGCAGCTAGGGGGAAGTGAGGAGAGAGAGTGGCTGCCAAGCTTGTCCAAGAAGTCAAGACAAATTGCAAGCCAACTTGCTTCCAAAACCAAATGACAACCAAGTAAAAACAAATCAATTAGGACCACACAATAAAAGCTTCTAGAGAGGGCCCATGGCCTGAGGAGAGAAAGAGTAATGGGCTAACTTGGGCCTACATTAGGCTGGTCTTGATGGGTGCAAGGCCCATTGGGTCACCAATCTTGGGCCGACCAACCCTCTAATAGGCTCAAATTCCCAGTTCGTATTTTCCTTTTCCGACACTTTAAAACCCTTGGAAAACTCGAGAATAAATAAGGTGACGTCCAAATATCTAGTCATGACATCATTAAGAAGTCGCTACCCAAAATTGGATTAAAATTTGAGGCTAAATTGAATCAATTGCGATCGTAGTACATTTAGACTATCGGGCGCCCCTTTAGGACTTTTCCTCATGTTCGACCTATGGTCGATAGTTGTTCGATCCAAGTTTAAGCAATTTCTCGAGCTAGGGATGACCTTTGATTGTCATGTGATCTTGGGGCCCAATTGATGATCCTGAGTACAAGATAAAAATGAATCTGTTTAACATCGTTCGTAATTTATATTGAAGTTGTGCGGAATCACCCGCAATCCAGCTTCATACTTTTGCTGAATCGATTTATTTCTGTTTCCTTAATAGTCTAGTATTAGATGGTATCATTCCTACCCAAGCCCTTATGGTTGAATGGTTTGTTCTTGATTGAAAGTGCGGGTCGTACGCATATCGTTTCCTATTGGAGCCTTCTTATAGTCCATTATTCTATGAATGATTAGTTCAGAATATTTGTACTGACTAGGCATTTGATCAATATCGCCATTTTATAAAATCCCAAAATAGGGTTGATTTTCAGGATGTTACAAACATTATTTTCATATTGTTTCAATCGAGTTAGCATATTCTACAGTAAGTTATTTGACTGGTAGGTTCTTAAGGAAGTTATTTTATTTTAGAATTGCACCATTTGGGTGATGGCAGGCCACATAACTTAGTTGATATACCTTTACTTGTTGGGTTGTACTTGCCCGTGGATTTTCTATCTTTTCTAAAGTAGTTAGGCATGCCTCTACCTAGCTCCCACTATGATCTACTATGGTTTCCCTTCTAACTTCACCTGATGGCGTGAGGAGTTTGAGGACCATAGCTTTCCTAATATTGTGTTGATCAAGTTCGTGTCGTGCTTAGCTATAGAGACTGGATCAGTGGCCAACCCTACACTCATCGGTTTTGTGGCTTTGTACACTTGAGTTGAGGGGCGATTGGTGGGACCTCTCCTACTCCATGACAACAACATAGGCCTAGGGAGCAGTGGTGGTGCCAAAGCTCAATAGGAGCTAAGGAGGGTGTTGACATTTGATTTTTAGTCAACGTGTCGATAAAAGTAGAAAAATCGAAATTGAGGTTTCTAATCGTGATGGAGCTCATTTTTTCAAACAAAAAATGTCATTTTTCAATTCTATTTGTTGACCTAACCTTAGAAGACAATTTCCCATCCATTTCACATGAAAACTCGAAAAGTTTAATGGACTTTCATATTCACTTTTTGGTCAACCCTTTGACCAAAGGTCAATCCCGAGTCAATTTTGGCTTTTTAAACAAAGACTTCTTTTAAGCTTAATTCATTTTAGAAGTGAAAATTTTGGAAAAATCCAAAGATTTTACCATAAAATCTTACTCTTAGTGAAAAAGTTAACTAGAATTTGACTATTGGTCAAAACTTTGACCATAAAAAGGAAAAATACAAAAGTAATTTTTATTTGTTTTAATCATAACTAGGCTTAGCTGCTTTTACAACATTTGATCTAGAGACAATCACCCATTCACTCATTCAATTAATTTCAAGATCAAATAAGGTGAAATGCTTATTGACATTTTTGTCCCTAATTAGGGGGTCTAGATCCATTCTACATGATTTTGCAAATGAATAGTTCCATTTTGCTTAATTTTGTGAGCTAAGTCTAAATTTTGGGGCAATTTTGGAAAATTCATTCGCTAACTTGTCAATTTGGGGATTTAGCTTACTTAATTTTAAGAAAATAGGGTTGTTGATATTCAATTAATGAAATTCAAGTTGACCCATTCATGACTAAGGTTTAATTTGATGAATTGAGGCTCAATTTCGACATTGACCCTCAATTTAATTTTGATGTAAAGGTCGTATCATCCATTTAAGGTCAATTTGAATGCAATAGATCCCCCTAGGCATAGGCAACTAGGTCAATAGGTTTCTCACAATTTTAATCAAATCCAACTTCTAAGGACTAAGGACTAAATTGCAAAAATTGGGAAGAACATAGGTCCAAACCGCTCCACAAGGGCTTGAACTAATTGAACTGGTCAAAGTCGGTTTGAGTGGTCCAATCGGCCGCCCATGAAGGAGGCCGGTTTGGCCCTTTGTCGATTGATTCTCCTATGTCGGTGACCACCAGGAGGTGGCTCACTTCACAGTCTAACCTCTTATGCCCTAAGTTTTCAAAATTTGCATATTTGCCTAGAGTTTTGGAATTTTTTTTCAACATTGCCCCTAAAGTTCAAGAAAATTGCAAAAATGCCCTAATCTCACAATTAAATCTCATCCATTCATTAGGATTACATCTCGGCCCTTAAAAATATTCAGCATTTGCTTAATTTAAGGGATGAGATTAATTTGGGAGTGAGATTAGATCCTAACCCTTGGATTGAACCAAGAGCTAGGATTTAATATCATGGGAGGCTATATAAGGTTTTTTTCCCTCCAAATTTTGGAGAGGAGGTCATTTTTGCAGCTGCATTCTCCCTCTATATTCTGCATTTTCTCTCTTCTCTCTCTACTTTCCCTCCATTTCTCTCATTCTCTTTCTCTCTCTCTCTAACCACTGCCCCAATCACCTAAAACCGCCACCTATCTTGTCCTAGTGAGAGCTCCACCGGTAGCGCCATCGCCGCTACCACCTCCTTCGACCTCCCTCCATCTCTCCTTGATGATTTGGTGGCCAGCAATCCCCTCGGAGCTCCGTTGATCGCCTTGCATGAGCTGATCTCCTCCGTGGCGGTCCAACTTGGATCAATTCTGCTCAAACCATGATCGGTGCCATTCTAGCGCCAATTTCCTCCACTCTAGTGACCGAAATCTCCTCGGTGTCTCCTCAACAGTGCTATGGTTGTTGCATTCAGATCTTGCATCGCTTGTTTTAGTGACAAAACTTCAACAAATATAGGATCCTCGAACTCAAGCTCAATGAAGTGAGATTGCACTAGGCAATCGAGGCTAGAGCTCATACCTAGTTGATCTTATGAAGTTCATGACTGCTGTGATGGTTTAAGATATTTAGGAATGGATTTAATTAGATGATCATGGCTTAATTTGGCTTGATTTGGTGTTTGGACTTAATCTGTGATTTTCGAGCCATAGAATGAGTGATCTGAAAGATGTCTTCTTTTGAGCTTGAAAACACGCTCGATCGTGTTCAATGTCCTCACGACATTAGAAGCTACGAGCTTTTTGATGAGCTATAGCATATCCCAACCAGACTCTACTTGAAAACCTCTGTGAAATTTGCTGTTACGTTCTGCAATATTCCTCTAAGTCCAGATGTTAAGTGAAATCTTGACCTTTGTGATTTCACGATTTTTTGCTGATTTTTGTAGTTTGAGTTTTAAGTCAATTCCTAGCACAAAAATCATTCAAAACACATCCATATAGCTCATATAATTTTTCCTAGAATTTTTAAATCATTGAGCAAGGTTGATCAACCTCTAAATCACCATGATGACCTTTGAAATTTGTAGGTCCTGAACACATGACGGTTTCTCGAATTTTTGTTGAAGTTTGTGTTTGGATTTGAACTTTGAGTTCCTCATGAAAGTTGCATGTATGGATGTTGTTCATGCATACTTTTTTCTCATAATTTTTAGATGAGCATATCTAGGCCAAATCTATCAAAAATCGTCCTTATGCTACTCTAGTCAATGCATTCCCAAGTCAAGGCTTTCACTTTGTCGATTTTCTTGTGATTTCTCTAGAGCTCATTTTAAGATGATTTCTTATAGATATTTGCACTTATGGATTTTTTTCATAATTTTTAAACAACATTCATTAGGTGAAATTCTCAAAAATATTCCTTAGGTCACTTCTACTTCTACCCTATATAAACTCGAATTTGCATTCATGTGCAATTAAGCATGCAATTTTAGTTTTTTGACTATAGGGTATTCATGGAAGTCATTTCATCTCTCAATGTCATTTTAAGGACACTTAAATCATTCCAAATGGACATCATTAGCAAATATAATCGCATGTATTAGTGAAATTTTGTTCTCTTACTATGCATGTGTTTCATGTTTGCCTTGTTTTTGCCATTTTCATACCATGCTTTGTGATTACATTCAAGTCTAGGTCCCTCAATGAAAAATGTTCATGGGTCCGTACTTTAATCTATATATTTTTTTCAACATTTTTACCATGTCATATAGGAGCACTAAACCACGCATCTTCTTAATGTGACTTCTGCCCTGGATGTTGTCATTTTACATGTGTATATAGATGTTACAAATCAGACATGTCATCAACCTTAATTGAACATGTGGCCCCTTAGGAAATCTTAGAGCATTCCTCAAGCTTTCTAATGATGATAAAATTGGTCCATTTGCATGCCAATAGATCCCTTTTCCATTTTCACAAAGTCGCCTTGAAATTTAGGAAATGTGCAAATTTGAAATACATGTATGACTTAGTCTGCACTTGCATTTTGTCATTTTTGTATGTATTTTTTATTAAGATTCAGAAGTCTGATCCTTCAAGAACATTGATTGTCATCTTTAGGACTATCATATGGCAAAATTGAGAATTTTCAGACATTGTTGACATGATCAAATCGCTATGACTTCACATTAGGAATTGGCTGCCCTATTTTGTTCTGATGCATTATGCCATGTTTTTTTATTTTTATAAAATCATGTGTTGCTCTTATGAGAAAACTCTCTTCAAGAAAGTTGTTCTATATTATGTGCTTGATGTGCCAAGTCAATTGTCCTATGGGTCACATTCAATTGTTTGTCTTTTGATCTAGTGTTACAATTTCCCCTATTTTGCTTTTCATGACATGTACATGTCCTAGGATTTTTAGAAATTTATGCATTGTTGAACTAACTCTCGATGTTTTCATGACTTTTAATCCACCTGTCATTAAATTTGTTGACAAAATTTTTTGAAAAATAAAAAATCCTTTAAACGACCATTTGACATGGATGATTTGACTTGACGCATTTTGAATGAATGAAGTGACTCGTTGTCGGCTCACTAATTGTTTGATTGGATAGGAACCGAGGTCTTTGGACTTGCTCACATGTTTACTTTTGAGTTCTATACATGTGATTAATAGATACTTGCGCAGACTTGATGCATTTTCATGGTTGGACTTGGGGTTATGCATTAGAACCTGATTTAAGGGACTTATGGAGTTAGCCATTGTGAAGGAATACTGATAATGGCTAATTACTATAAGTCGTGTCTAATAATGAATGGAGAAAGGTCTAATGGCACATGGTGTGTGCAATCTCAAAGGCCAACCTTGAGGCCAACTTGAGTCGGTCGATTGGATGATTATGGTTCTATTTCTTGCCATGTTTTGTGTGCTTTTGCTTGATTCAATATCTGTTTCAAATGTAACATGTTTACATAAGCCTTAGGGTCATAGTTAGAATAGATGAAGGAGGCGGTCCCCAAGACGGCAATGGTCGATGTCCCTTCCGACCCTTCTTTCTTTATATCATTCATTTGATAGCCAACATATGTCTCGGATTTTCTATTATGTTGTATAAAAACTCGATGAGTTGTGGGTTTCTTTCTTCTTTTTTTCATTCTTTTACTTGTCTTTTTATTAGGATTGCATATTGAGAGTCCGCGCCTGCAATTGATGGACTTCATTATGATGGATCATAATTTACGATGTGCTCAAGTTGTCTTTGATGTGATTTCCTTTTTGAGGACCGTCTTGTGAGTAAATTGCCCTAAACTCCATCCCTCCTGATGAACGACCATTGCCGAGCGCAAGTTGTGACAGAGGGTATGGAGTTTTTGAGGAAGGCATGATGAACACAGTTTTTGAAGGTTTAGAAAGGGTTGTAGAGTTCAGATAGGGCTAGTCGACATGAGTTCCATTTTTGAGTTGGGTTGACCTTGCCTCCTGTATCTAAATAAGGAAACTAATTAAAGGAAATGAAAATCTGCGTTCACTTAGTTTGCGCATATCTTTTATTTATACCGTCTTGGGAATCGAAGTGTTTTCTTTCGCTTATAGCCGTGAACATTTGAATGACCCTGCATTAGTTGCGGTGGGTCGAGGATGCTACAAGCTTAGTGGTATCAAAACCTAGGTTTGCTAGGAGTTATAAGATGCACTAGCGATAGCAAGAAATATGGCAAAATGCATGTGGTCGAACCACGAGTGATTAAGTGTCACTCATGGGACACGGGTAACAATTTCAAATTACCTAGGATACGAGTACTATTTACTTGTGTAACCCATGGACGTGGGAATGGCACTTATCTGTCGGTTAGTGTAGATAAGTCACTAATCGTTCATATGAAAATCGACTCACGAAATTCTAGAAAGAGCATGGCATGACCAAGAAAGAGAGTTGAAGCCCCATTGAACACGGAAGACCTACCAAGGGTAGAAACGTCATATGTAACCAAAGTGTCACCCATGGAAAGAGGTCGACCCGGAAGTTAACATGTCTTGGACGACACCTTAGATGGAGGACGTCCTGCAAGCACTCACCAACATCGGAACTTTGATGGAAAGACATATGCAGCAACAACCAAGTAAGGAGTCGACTTGAAGAGGGCCTATTAAAAACCAAAAAAAGTGGGCTACTGTTCATTCCCTCTCATAACTGGGTTCCCGACTACTGTTCCTGCGCGGTGCTTCCGGTGACCATTCCGGCCGCTTCAAGCATCGTTTATGGCTGATTTTCGGAGGGAATGCTGTGCACCCTAAGCTCGAGCTACTGACCGAAGCATTTTCTCTAAGAAGGCTTCAATCTTCTGCTCCCTCATTCTGAATCTAGGGTTACTGTTCTTCTGAAATTTCCTCTGTTACTCACGTGTAGCAGCTGGGTATCATCCGCGGGTGGATTCTGGCTGCCATTTTGGTTGAGTTTCGGAGGTATTGCAACTCTCTCCCTGCTATATCAGTGGACTGAACTATTTCCCTAGGCATGCTTCATTACTCGTATTCTAGTTGAAGCTTCGGTTTTGTCTGCTAGTATGTGTATTCAATAGGGTTCTGCTCTTGTTGTCCTACTCCCTCTTTGTTAATTTGTTGGGATGGAGGGGAAAGGAACAGGGAAGGCCCCTCTCCTTCCGGGAGAGCTCAGGGGCCGGCGATGGGGTAGGAGTCGCCCGGTTAGCCACCGCGCCTTTGGGCGCAATAGTAGTGAAGGGCGGATGGAGGCTGCCAAACGTTTGTCTTCAGGCCTGGCTGTTGCAGGTCGTGTGGAGCAAGATGGGTACTCAGCTGGCAACACTAGGGTGGCCCCTAAATCTGGCAAATTCCCAAACAACCGTGCTTCCACCTCCGTCCAGGTTACTGATGTGGTGAATGCCCCCATGAATCATTCATGGGTAAATGTTGCTCGAGCAGCAACAAAAGGGTATGACCTGACATACGTTCATCCTGTTGTGATGGGTTGTAACCCGATTGTTGAATTATCGAAGGAAGCATATAGTGCAATGGATCCGAAATGGAGCCAATGTCTTGTGGGATATTTGGTTGGGAAGAAATTGCCGTTTAGAATGGTTGAAACTGCTCTAAAGCATTTCTGGGGCAACCAACTGGTGGATGTGCTTGCTGATGATCAAGGATTTTTTCCCTTCATATCCCGGACAATGAATTTCGCCGGAATGTACGATGGAGGACCTGTGACCATAGCCGAGTCCCATTCATGCTGCAGCAATGGGATCCTATGACTGAGCTAAAAAAAGATGATCACAAGTCAATCCCTGTGTGGATCCGACTCAAGAATCTCCCGTTTGCTTCCTGGTCGGCTATGGGTTTTAGCACGGTAGCAAGTGTCGTAGGGAAACCACTGTATGTGGACCAAATGACTGAAAGAATGAGGATGATTTCTTACGCTAGGGTGTGCGTGGAACTAGTTGCTGATGCAGACCATGTGGATTCGATTCTGCTCAGAATAAATGGTCAGCCTCGGAAAGTGATGGTTGAATATGAATGGCGGCCTATTTCATGTCAAAAATGTGGAACATTTGGCCATAAATGTTCCAATGATATCAATCCTCAGGAAAGCCATCCACAGATGAATGTGCAAACACAGGTGGTAGCAACTCCTGCTGTCAACACCCAATCTGCCCCTATGCAAATGGCAGCTCCTGCTGTCAACACACCAGATACCTCTGGTGTGCCTGCCCAGGTCCCAAGCCAAGATATGGTAGGGTGGCAGCAGGTCAGATCTTCCAAGAAAACGGTTGGTCGGCAGGCTCCAATGGCCTCTCATTCACTAGTTGCTGTATCTCACTCTAATCCTTCCTTAGCTGATATGGCAAAGGAAGTGAGAAGGAAGGCCAAAGTAAATGCAACAGGGGAGACCTCTACTCCCTCGAATGTGCACAGTCAAACCACTGTGGTCCCGGCCACTCCGGTTGAATCATCTAGCTCTAAGGTAGATGACATTGATAGCTATTCTAATTCTATATGCTCGGGAGAGGATGCTTCCTTTGCCGATGTTAAGCCATTAGATCAGATCAGCCGCCTGATCCAACGAATAAAATGCCTGATCCCAAAACGGCCTCTCTAGATCCTCCACTGATAAACATGCCTCTCAATTTAGGGCTACAGGCTCTCCAGGAAAAGCAAAGGACGCACCAACAAGCCGGTCATCCTCATAAGCTCTAAAAGTCTGGTACTGCCAAGCGCAAGCCTGGGAAACGCAAGTAGGTTTCTCTCGCCCCTGTAAATATGTACATATGCATTTTGGTTTCTGGAATGTTCGCGGTCTTGTAGACCCAGTTAGGCAAGCTGAAGTGCGCCATTTCGTCCTTGAAAATAACATTTGTTGCGTTGGTATCATGGAGACTAAAGTCCCATGTTCTATGTTTGCTTCGGTGTCTGCTGGTCTGATTTCAGGCTGGAAATGGCTTTCCAACTATGACTATTTTGAACGTGGCCGGCTGTGGATTGGCTGGAATCCATCGTTGGTGGGGTTCAATGCTCAACTAGTGACTTCACAGATTATCCATGGTACGCTCAGGGTTCTCAACTCGGGTGTCTCCTTGCATCTTTCGGTGATATATGGAAACCATACATTTGTATCTCGCAGGCCTTTGTGGTCAGACCTTATCTCACTGAGTGAGTCTTTGAAAGACAGCCCTTGGATTCTGGCGGGGGATTTCAATGCTATCAAAGACCCTTCTGATCGTCTGGGTAGTTCCGATAATTGGATCCCAGCATTCAACGATTTCAAAGAATGCCTTGACCAAGCTTAGCTAGTAGACCTCCGGTAAGTGGGTTTTATGTTCACTTGGTCAACGTATTCGGGTGCATTTAGGAAACAAGGGAAGATTGATAGGGTTCTTGTCAACAACAAGTGGTGCTCGATATTCTCCTATTCGGAAGCTTCCTTCCTTGCCCCGAGTATCTCTGACCATACGCCGATCCTGGTGAGAATTATGGAACCGGCCCCGCGAAGGAAACCCTTCAAGTTCTTCAATTTCTGGATGAATCACCCAGCGTTTTATGACATTGTTGGGGAAGTGTGGCGGTCTGAAATCCGAGGAACTCCCATGTTTCGCCTATATGGCAGATTGAAACTTTTGAAGGGTCGGCTCAAGTCCCTTAACCAGGACTCTTTCTCTGATGTCTCAAACAAAGCGGCTGAGGCAAAAAGGACTCTGCTCGTTACTCAGGAAGCTTTGCATCTTGACCCTTTCAATGGTAGCTTAGTGGAAGCTGAGCATCAGCAACGTCGTTCATATTATGAGTTTCGTTCTCTTGAGGAGTCATTTTATAGACAAAAATCCAAGATTCGGTGGCTTAAAGAGGGAGACAACAACTCCAAATTCTTTCATCACTCGATGAATCATCACAATCTTTGGAATCGTATCCTCTCGGTTGAGGATGGATCGGGCCAAATAGCAACAAATCCCGATGAAGTTCAGCAGATCTTTGTGAACTTTTTTCAAGACCTTTTCGCCTTTTCTGGCAGGAGTGGCCTCCCAAGCCAGGCAATGATCAAGGAACACATCCGGTCTCAGCTCTCTGCAGACCAAGTTAGTATACTGTCATCTCCAGTCACTCCAATTGAAGTACATGATGCGATGTTCTCCCTTACGGGAAATAAGGCCCCGGGGCCGGATGGTTATAACTCCGACTTCTACAAGAAGAATTGGGATAAGGTTGGTCCCTCGGTTGTTGAGGCTATACTAGACTTTTTCGAACTGGTAATATGCTCAAAGAGATTAATAACACTATTCTTGCCTTAGTTCCCAAAATCCCTAATGCTATGTCGGTGGCGGATTTTCGGCCTATAGCGTGCTGTAACACGGTATATAAATGCATCACCAAGATCATTTCAAATAGGCTTGCAGCTGTCCTACCGGACATTATTAGCCCTACTCAAACGGCTTTTATTAAGGGTAGACGCATCAGTGATAATATCCTTCTTGCACAGGAACTGTTCAATGGTTTCCACTTGGAGCCTTATCTACCAAAATGTGCTATTAAGGTGGATTTTAGGAAATCGTATGACACCCTTGATTGGGATTTCTTGGAGGCTACATTACTGGCTTTTGGGTTTCCTGTACACTTCATTAAGATTATCATGATTTGTGTACGCACACCTAAGTTCTCCATTGCCATTAACAGGGGAACTTCATGATTTTTTTCCTAGTATGCGGGGCTTAAGACAGGGCGATCCTATGTCCCCGTACCTATTCACCTTAGCCATGGAAATATTTACTGGAATTCTTGAATCCCAATCCCGGAAGCCTGGGTTTAAGTACTATTGGAGGTGTAAGGCCACTCGCCTCACACATTTATTCTTCGCAGATGATGTATTTATCTTCACTGAAGCTGGTATGTCTTCTGTTGAAAGAGTGAAAGAAGGCCTTCACACATTCTCAATGTGGAGTGGACTTGTTTCTAATGCTGATAAAAGTGAGATATTTGTATCGGGAGGCACGGTGAACAGCAAAGAGCAGATCTCACGGGCCCTCAGGTTTAGGCTAGGCACTCTTTCGGTGTGATACCTAGGGGTACCTTTAATCACCGCACGACTCTCCAAAGTAGATTGCCAAGCCCTGGTATGTCTCCT
Organism: Corymbia calophylla; assembly: GCA_014182845.1. NCBI lineage: Eukaryota > Viridiplantae > Streptophyta > Magnoliopsida > Myrtales > Myrtaceae > Corymbia > Corymbia calophylla. Next base: position 39,822 of record JABKBT010000014.1, on the reverse strand, counting down.
TACATCTCGAGTACAATCCTGGACTCATAGATTCCTTTCTTTCGCTGGTCGTCTACTCCTTATTAAGATCGTCCTGCATTCGATCCAAGTCTACTGGGCTTCTATATTTTGGCTACCTTCTTCGGTAGTTGATCGCATAGAACAAATTTGTAGACAATTTCTGTGGAAGGGCCCCACCCTAGGTCCGGGGGGAGCCAAGGTCTTTTGGGAGGATGTTTGCCTGCCTATTAAGGAAGGTGGGTTGGGGATTCGCAGGATCCGAGACAGCAACAGGGCGGCTATGTTCAAGCACATATGGATCTTATTTACGGATAAAGAGTCCTTTTGGTGTAGATGGATTCATGCCAATTACCTTCATCGGAATAATTTCTGGATTGTGACGATTCCCACCTTATGTTCATGGGCTTGGCGCAAAATTCTCTCCTTAAGAGCTGAAGTAAGATCCATGTTTCAATGGCAAATTGGAAACGATCAATCAGTGTCTCTTTGGTTCGACCCTTGGCTGGAAATGGGGCTTCTGAACATGCTATTTTCAGATCCTGATATCTACTGTTCGAACCTAACGAGAGAGTCCAAAGTTGCTGACCTATTCTCTTCAGAAGGGCTATCGGTGTTGCATGACCTGAACATGTGGGGCATTATGATACCCCCCTTAACTCAGAACCGAGACAAGTTCACCTGGATTCCGGATCCCTCCAGAAATTTCTCTATTGCTTCGGCATGGGGCTCTATTCATAGGAAACATGCGGTGGTGCCCTGGGCCTCACTCGTCTGGAACAGAGCAATTGTTCTGCGCCACCAGTTCATCTTATGGTTGGCTGCCAAGCGCCGACTCCCCACACAGGTGTCGCTCATGGCTTATGGGAGAATTGCCGCCACGGTATGTGTTTTTTGTAATTTGGGTCCTGATTCGCATGATCATTTGTTTTTTGAGTGTCAAGTCTCGAATGTTCTGGCCACCTTCTAGGCTGCGAAATGTAACCTGGCTTGGTGCAACCAATCCTGGAAGGACAACCTTCGGTGGGCGACCAAGGCTCTAGGTGGGAAGGATTTCCATAGTGACATTGCACGGTTCTCTTTTGGAGCTTTGCTCTATGTTATATGGAAATCCAGGAACAACATGCTATTTCAAGCTTCCAATCTTTTTATCCCTGCCATGAAACATCACTTGATAAAGGCGGTAAAGGATAAAACATTATCGCACAAAGCTGTCTAAGACAGTCCTCGCAATCGTCTTCTGCAGCGTTCTTGGGGCTTGGACCCTTCTATCTTTGCTGTGCGCCCGAGGGTTGATTAGTTTCTTTAGTCCTTCAAGGTTCGAATCTTGTATTCTGTTTCTTTGTAGGGTTTGATGGTTTTTGTGAACGTGGTACTCATTCGCTCCGGTGACGTGTTGTCCGGATGAGTGTATGTTGGTGCCATGGTTCCCTCCATGTACATTTTATTTGGTTGAAAGTCAATATTACTTACCTTACCAAAAAAAAAAAAACCAAGTAAGGAACGCCGTACTCAAGGGCTAGTGGAACAATTTTTGAAATTAAAGCCTCTTAAGTTCACCGAAATGGGGGAGTGCGAAAGAAGCAAAGCAGTGGATTGATGGAACGGAAAGGATCTTCAAGCTATTAAACTACAATGACACATAAAAGATAACCTTAGCAGAATATCTACTTGAAGGAAATGCCAAGTACTAGTGGAGAGCTTCGAAGGATATGATATTTCCGACCGGCACACTAATGACATGGCATGAATTCGTCAAAGCTAGATAGAAAGCACTTCTTTGACGGCACCAAAGACAGGAAAATAAGGAGTTCGTCCAGCTAAGCTAGAATGAGTTAATAGTGGACCAATACGAGGCCAATTTTCTGACCTCTCCCGATACGCCCCTAGATTGATCGAAGAACCAGAAGAGAAAGCTAAATGATTTCTACAAGGCCTAAGGATGGTCATTCGAAAGCAACTAGTGCCCTACACATAAAAGATTACAACAAGGTTTATGCGCCAGCCCAACTTGTGGACCAAGAGCTCATCCGAGAACAGACGAAAAGCAAAGAATGTATAGTGTTGGAAGACAAACGGCATCTGGTGACATCCGACGCGGTAAAAGACCCTACCAGGGACGGCACTGGGATCCAAATAAGCAGCAAAACCTTGAAAAAATACGAAAATGTTGGAAATGGACAAAACTCAGGGTGAATGCCGAATCAAGATGGTTCGTGTGGACGGTGTGGTAGATGCCATAGGATAGGACCATGCACGGACCATCGAAAATGGGGGTTAGTATACTAGGAGTGCCAAAACTTGTATACGACATTCACTTTGATGTCAAAAGTTTGTGCTGTCTCACTTAAGTGCCAAATCAGAGAAAAAAATGATCACTTTGGTGCCATTGGCGAGTGATTCTGGTCAAATTGATTAGGTGGCTATTATATTAATAAAAGATAGGTTGACATGGCAAAAATTTCAAGATGCAGTCCACGTGGAATCGCATGAATGACATCATCTTCCATCCTTAAGAAATGACATCATTTTGCCATCATATGTGGACTGTCATACAAAAACGATTCCGCTTAGCTCCTCTTCTAGCCAAAAAGACTTCGTTGAAGGGGGACTCAAATTAGGGCATGGATCTCTTCTTCTCGCATATGTTGCTCGCCCGACGTCGACTGTACCTTGCTCAGTAGCTCACTTAATTGCCAACCGTTACTCACCCGTCATTGATCAGCTGCCGTTGTTTGCTGGCCGTGCCTCCAATTATCACTCACTCAGGTTTGTGAGTTCTCTCTGTGGGTCAATTGGGTGGAAAATTAAGGGTTCCAATGAGTAAATTAGGGCATGGAGGGCAAAATAAGGGCTTGACTTGGAGGGAAAATAATGGGGACCTCACTTTTGCTTAATTTGTTGGACTACTTTCGTGGGTACCAAATGGGACCAAATTAAAAATAGGGCACGAAGGGGAAAGCTCGGCTCAAATGAGAATCACGAGACAGTGGTGGGACCTTACTTTGTTTAATTAGTTGGAGTGCTTTTGTGGGGACTGAATGGGATCAAATTGAAAAATGAGCGATGGGGACATCGCTTTGTTTAAATAATATGGGTGCTTAAGGGGACCGAATTAAATAAATCGGCTTCTTTTGTTTCTTTCAACAAAACAACAAGGCTTGAGTGAATTCTTTAATCATGTAAATGTGTTTATGAGGGCCTTAATGAAAAGTTATTGATGATTCTGTTATATGATCCCAAAGACTAATCATTTATTTTCCTCTTTGGGTGCAGCATCAACATGGACAAGAGTTATGTAGGGTTCATTGTCTGCTATGGTGGGGAGTTCGTTATAGGTGCCAATGATTGGGAATATGCTAGTGGAAATGAAGGTATTAATTATGCCAATGTTGGGAAGCCATCATATATTGATTTCGTGAGGGATTTGGTGTATTATTTACAATGCAAAGTGCAAAAATTACACTATTGTGTTCCTAGGAAGGAATTGAAGGATGGTTTGATATTTTTTAGCGATGATAATGGTATCAAAGATATCATTTATCATTATCTTCATTGCAACGAAGCTAAGGTCTATGTTGAGCATTACAGTGATGATGAGGATGCGGAGACCACTAACAGAGGAGAAGAGAGAGGTCGTAAGCGAATAATCAGGTTGATGATGAGTTTAGGTTAAATGGAGGGCAAGAGGAGAGGCAAGTGAGGGAGGAGCGGGAGACAAGTCATAATGATAGAATTGAGCCAATAGGGATATGTCTTGAAGTCTCGGATGAAAATGTGGGTGATGAAGACTTAATTGGATTAGAATGGGAAGTTGCCATATCTAGTGAATTGGAAGATGAAGCTTTGGCAACTTGACGAAGATGATGACGAACTTGCAAAGTCGATACAAAACCAAAGGGAATTTGTTAGAAATTTTTTTTGCAGCTTTGGGAGAAAGGCATGAGTTGAAGCTAGTAAATGGGGATGGAGCTCTAGCCGGAGGTGTTCGAAGTGAAGATGAAGAAAGTTATGGCGATGAAACACCTAGTTTATGGAATGAGCATGGCAATGATAATGGAGAACTTGGGCGTAGAAGGAAAAGTAAGCACCCTTACTATGATTCGACTGTTGATAAACCTGTTTTGTCTGTGGGAATGAAATTTAATGATGCCAAACAATGAAAAGAAGCTATTGTCAAAAGCTCGATTATTAAACGGAGGAGCATTCAATTCATTAGAAATACGAAAGAATTTGTGAGAGCTAAGTGCTCAGAATCCAATTGTTCATGGAAGCTCTATGGCACATTGAGTAAGAAGGGGTCATCCCAGATTAGGTTCTTCCAGGAAGAACATACTTGTCCAATTATATTTGACAATAAAAGGGTGATAAATGTATGGTTGTCGAAGCACTTCTTTAACACTATCAAAACAATGCCTAAGATTAAGAGTCCTCAATTTTAGGTGTTAGTGAAGGAGCAGCTAGGAATTGATGTGTCGAAGAATTAGTGCAAGAGAGCTAAGCTGAGGGTGCTGAAAATATTAATGGGTCAATAAAAGGAAGAATATGCATAGGTATGAGATTATGCTTATGAATGTATGCTTCAAAATCCATCTAGTAGGGACGTGGAGGTTGTAGAGAGGCCACTACCTGATTATGGGCTTTGGTTTGATAGATTTTATATTTGTTTTGATGCATGCACGAGGGGCTTTTGGTTGGTTGTAGAAGAGTTGCAGGATTGGATGGATGTTTTCTTAAGGGTTTATGCAAGGGGGAATTGTTGGCGGCTATGGGATGGATGCCAACAATGAAATGTTTTCAATAGCTTAGGTAGTTGTCAAGATAGAGAACAATGACACTTGGTCTTGGTTCTTAAAGAATTTAAAGGCTAACCTTGAGATAACTGATGGGGGAGGATGGGCATTCATGAGCAACCAATAGAAGGTACTACCATTGTCAATTAATTCCCTTTTAATATTAATTACTTTCATATTTTTTCTGACTTGTATTTGTTGGTTTGAATTTTTGTAGGGACTTGTTCCTACATTGGTTGAGTTGATGCCATATGCTAAGCATAGAAAGTGAGTGAGGCATATATACGGAAATTGGGTAAAGAACTACATAGGAGATAAGTTGCAAAAGTAGTTTTGGCAAATAACAAAGAGTACCAATATGGCTGATTTCAGATTAGCCAAATAGGGGTTGTTACAACTGACAAAGGAAGGCTTTGATACACTATTCCAAACAAAGCTAAGCATTGGTGTAAAGCCTTCTTTAGTGAATAATTCAAATGTGATATTATTGACAACAACTTGAGTGAAGTTTTCAATGGCAAAATTTTAGAGGCCAAGTGCAAACCAATCATCAACATGCTTAATGATATTCAAGTTATGGTCATGACTAGACTGCATATACAAAGAGATGAGGTTACAAAGTGGACCAAAGAATGTGGTCCTGGATTGTAAAGAAATTGGATGCGAATGTTGCTGTTAGTAGGTTTTGCCATGTAGTTTGGAATGGAGATAATGCATATGAGATTGTTGAAAATTATGATAAGTATGTTGTCAACCTAAAAGGAGAAAGTGTTCATGCCGAGCCTGGCAACTAAATGGAATTATTTGTGCCTACGCCATTTGTGCCATTTAGATGAAGCAACATAACCCAGAGGACTACCTAGATGATTGGTACAAAAAAACCTCATACGTTGCTACGTTCCAATTCATGATGCAACCTATCAAAAGTTGCAAATATTAGGAGCCAACAAATCATGAAGGCTCTCTACCTTTGCCACTAAAGAAACAAATATGAAAGACAAAAAGGAGACAAAGAATGCAAGAGGGAGAGGCATCAAGTCAGAGGATAAGTAGCACTAGGGTAAAGATAACATGCTCCTATTGCCACAAAGAAGGGTACAACAAGAAACGTTGTGAGGTGAAAAAGCAGCATCAATAACGAGAATTTGTTGCAATGTCTAACCGAGAGCTGGAACAAGGCCTATTGAAGAGCTTGTTGTTGGGCCTACTGAAGAGCCAATAGAAGGCCCTATTGTAGGCTCAAGTGTAGGGACAGAGATAGGGACTAGTGTAGGTAAGGCAGTAATAATAACAACTAAGTCGACTGTTGAATAAATGAGGAAAAAAATCCCATAAGTTGTACATCGTTGTGTTTGTCTTTTTGCCTAAAATTTAATTTTGTCATGTGTTTCTCGGGTGAGAAGACATCCAACTGCACAAGTTGCATAGGTTGTCGAAAGTGATGCACCACAACGGATAAGAGGGGTTCTTGGAAAAAGAATAAGGCAATATAGTTATGGAATTTACATAGATGAACGTACTGGAAAAGCTATTTTGAATTTAAGATTTGTAGGACTCATTTATTTAATTTGTGGTACTTTAATTCATTTGGTTGATAACATAGTTATGTTCTTGTAGCCTGGAAGAAGTTCGAAAGTGCTTATCTCTCAAGGTGGGTCAACTCAAGAGTCAAGGATGCAACCAAACAAAAGTGCTCCAAAGAAGAAGATAGCATGTATAGCTCGAAAACGACAAACAAAGAATCCGACACCAATTCCTTGTCAATCGACTGATGATGGGACCAATAGTGATCCTATGGAGAGGTCCCAACACATGATATGTACTAGACAAAAAATGGCCGCTGCTAAGAACAAGGTGATAGAAAGGCCAATTAAAGAACTTGCACATCCAGTTCGAAAGAGTGCCCACATTATGAATCAATTCAAAAGTCAAAAAGGAAAAGGAGCAAGGGGCGTTATGCACATTGATTGATGGGAGGGTGCTGGACATGGTATATTATTGTTTGTCTTTTTAATGGAATGATGTTGGATATGGCATCTTTACTGATGGGGGTTGCTACCATTGTTTTTGATGTATGTGTTGACTTTGACATATTAAGTGGGAGGGGAACCTTGATTGATTGGGGAGTGAAGTCAGACTTTCTTTTTTTTTGTAAAGAATCAATCAATCGATATCAATGGCAACAATCTTTTTGTTATTTTCTCTTCTCTTGGTTTTGGCTAGTGATCCAAATGGGGTTGTTATGCTTTATAAATTTTCTGCTGTTGGCGTAATGTTGTTATGAGGCTAATATTGTTTTTGGAAGTGATGGGTTGATATATTATTACTAGTTGAAGTTGTAGGTGCTGTGCAAGAACAAAATGCACTAGCACGCCTTGGTGTAGTTGTGGGAGCTGGTTATATATGCTAGTACAAGAACAAAATGCCCCAGCATGCCTTGGTAAATACATCATCTTGCACTAGCACATACAAGTGATGGTTCAAGAACAAGATGCACCAGCACAGCTCTAGTACAATCAGGTGCTGGTGCATCTTGTTGCACCAACACTTGTATGGGCTAGTGCAAAAACAAGATGCACTAGCAACCTAACTAGTGCAACAAGATGTACCACGACTAGTGCAAGCCAAGTGAAATATATTTAAAACAAACATGTTCTTATTCTAAAACTTATGCAACACAAGTGATCACTTTTGGCCATGATTGGCACTTAAATAATTACTTTCAGAAAAACTTAGCACTAAAACGATCACTACTTACAACTTATGCACTGAAATAGTCACACATGAATTTATCACCACCCCTTAATTTTGCCATGGTTTGCAGTAATAGTTGTAGTTAACTAGTAAACCATTACCCAAAAAAATGCAGCAAACCATTACATTTAAAGCAAAAACTAAGCAAAGCAAACCAATGTTGATAGTATACAACTAAGAAAAATTTTAAGTGCTCAAATTGGTTGGTTAGGGCTTTCAATTCCAGTTCTCTTTTAATTTGGGAATTTAGGGTTCTTATTTAGGGGGAAAGATCCCAAATGGCGTCATTTTATTGTTTACATGTTGACTGTACTCTCTGGCAAGCCACATCGGCTTTAAAAATTAATAAAAAGTGCCATGTCAGATTTCTGACAATGAAATTGGAGTTGGCACTGAAACGATTGTTTTTCAAACTTCTTGGCACTTAATTGATCCAAAATAAACTTTTGGCACCAAAGTAAGCCTGTACATAAGTTTTGGCACTTCTAGTGTACTTATGCCATCGGAAATGTTTTGGATGTGGATACAAGGGGCATTTCAGGAGAAATTGTCCCCAAGAACAATCTCGATAAACTCTAACCCAGCTCAACAAATGTGACGACCATCAAGAAAAGTAGCTCCACAAGGGTTGTCACAAAAACCATTGGCCTAAGGGAAGGTGTATGGTGGTCACACGAGAGGAGGCTGAAGCTTCCAAGAATGTATCAGGTACAATCTCTTTAAAATAGTAAGAAGGCCTACGTGTTATTTGGCATGGGGGCAATTGATTTGTTTATTTCTTAGAGATATTGGCAACTATGTGCAATGGAACTAAACCTCTAGGAACGCCTTTTCGCATTTCCACACCCCTAAAGGATGTGGTATTATCCACATTAGTATATGAAAATTGCAAGATCACAATAGGTGGATGAAATAAGATGATTGATTTAGTGGTATTCTCTATGTATTACTTCGATGTCATAATAGGAATGGACTAACTCAGTAGTTAGCGAGCCAAGGTCGATTGTTACGAAAAGAGAATACAATTCAATTCACTAGGTGAGTCTTCAAATATTATGGAGGTAAGATTAACCCATCAATAACTGTCATCTCAGCATTGGAAGCTAACAGACTCCTAATTGATGGATGTTGGGTATTTGGTTGTGGTAAAAGACCAAGCAAAGATTGAGGTGAGATTGGAAGATATTAAAGTACTACAAGAATTTTCAGAATGGGACGTTGAGTTTGTAATTGAATTGGTTCTGGGAACTAAACCAATATCGAAAGCCTCATATAGGGTGGCTTTGACCGAGTTGAAGGAATTAAAGGTGCAGTTACAAGAATTGTTAGATAATTGTTTTATTAGGCCAAGTGCATCCCCATGGGGTGCTCTCATTCTATTTGTAAAGAAGAAAGATTGATCAATATGTCTCTGCATTGATTATAGGCAATTGAATCAGGTACGATCAAGAATAAATATCCGTTGGCTAGAATTGATAATTTGTTCGACCAACTGCAAGGTAGTTCAATCTTTTCTAAAATCGATCTAAGGTCCAAATAACATGAATTAAGGATTGAGGAGGATATCCCTAAGAAAACCTTTAGAACTCGCTATGGACATTACGAGTTCTTAGTAAAGCCATTTGATTTGACTAATGCACCCATAGCTTTCATTAATATGACGAACAGGGTGTTCAAACCATACTTGGATCAATTTGTGATTATTTTTATTGATGATATCCTAATTTAAATTAAGGGAACTGAAGAGCATGAGCGGCACATATGGATCATGCTGAGTGATCCATAGGTGCCGCTCATACTTAGAGAACACAAATTATAAGCCAAATTCAATAAATGTGAATTTTAGTTGGACTGAGTGATATCTCTAGGTCACATGGTATCAGGAGAAGGAATCTTAGTAGATCTAGCAAAGGTTGAGATCATTGTAAATTGGCTAAGACAATCGACGTCCACGGAAATTCGAAGTTTCTTGGGACTTGTAGCATACTACCATAAATTCATAAAAGGAATTTCATGGCTCATAGGCCCATTGACTCAATTAACAAGAAAGAATGTGCAGTTCAAATGGGACAGTGAATGCAAACGGAGCTTTCAAGAACTTAAAGTCGGATTGACCACAGCCCTAATACTAGCAATAACATGAGGTAAAGGTGGATTCAAGGTGTACAATGATTCGTCCTATAAAGGACTAGTGTATGTCCTAATGGAATATGGCAAAGTAATAGCCAAAATATTATGGCAACTAAATCCTTACAAGATGAATTACCTTATGCATAACCTTGAATTGGCAGCCATCATTTATGGCGTAAATCGATTCAATGATTTTATTACTCTCAACCGTTGCTCTAATACTTTCACCAAAGTGAAGAGAATTGAAAGAAAATTAGATGATTGCAAGCTCATGAACTCCCATGATCAAGTAATTAGGCCATATGGTAAGAAACCTTCTTAGAATTGGAAGTTATTCAATTAGAATGATCTTATGCCTCTCTAATGTCTCTTTAATCATTCCAAAGGGCTACTAGGATCAAAGTGAGGATAATTGAAAGAAAATTAGATGATTGCAAGCTCATGAACTCCCATGATCAAGTAATTAGGCCATATGGTAAGAAAACTTCTTAGAATTGGAAGTTAATCAATTAGAATGATCTTATGCCTCTCTAATGTCTCTTTAATCATTCCTAAGAACTAATAGGACCAAAGTGAAGAGAATTGAAAGAAAATTAGATGATTGCAAGCTCATGAACTCCCATGATCAAGTAATTAGGCCATATGGTAAGAAACCTTCTTAGAATTGGAAGTTATTCAATTAGAATGATCTTATGCCTCTCTAATGTCTCTTTAATCATTCCAAAGGACTACTAGGATCAAAGTGAGGATAATTGAAAGAAAATTAGATGATTTAAACCTCCTGAACTCCCATGATCAAGTAATTAGGCCATATGGTAAGAAACCTTCTTAGAATTGGAAGTTATTCAATTAGAATGATCTTATGCCTCTCTAATGTCTCTTTAATCATTCCTAAGAACTAATAGGACCAAAGTGAAGAGAATTGAAAGAAAATTACATGATTGCAAGCTCATGAACTCCCATGATCAAGTAATTAGGCCATATGGTAGGAAACCTTCTTAGAATTAGAAGTTAATCAATTAGAATGATTTATCCCTCTCTAATGTCTCTTTAATCATTCCTAAGAACTAATAGGACCAAAGTGAAGAGAATCGAAAGAAAATTAGATGTTTGCAAGCTCTTGAACTCCCATGATCAAGTAATTAGGCAATATGGTAAGAAACCTTCTTAGAAGTGGAAGTTATTCAATTAGAATGATCTTATGCCTCTTTAATGTCTCTTTAATCATTCCTAAGAACTAATAGGACCAAAGTGAAGGGAATTGAAAGAAAATTAGATGATTTAAACCTCCTAAACTCCCATCATCAAGTAATTAGGCCATATGGTAAGAAACCTTCTTAGAATTGGAAGTTATTCAATTAGAATGATCTTATGCCTCTCTAATGTCTCTTTAATCATTCCTAAGAACTAATAGGACCAATATGAAGAGAATTGAAGGAAAATTATATGATTTAAACCTCCTGAACTTCCATCATTAAGTAATTAGGCCATATGGTAACAAACCTTCTTAGATTTGCAGTTATTCAATTAGAATGATCTTATGCCTGTCTACCATCGCTTTAATCGTTGCTAAGAACTAATAGGTCCAAAGTGAAGAGAATGGAATGAAAATTAGATGATTGCTAGCTCATGAACTCCCATGATCAAGTAATTAGCCCATATGGTAAGAAACCTTCTTAGAATTAGAAGTTATTCAATTAGAATGATCTAATGCATCTCTAATGTCTCTTTCATCATTCCTAAGAACAAATAGGACCAAAGTGATGATAATTGAAAGAAAATTAGAAGATTTAAACCACCTGAACTCCCATGATCAAGTAATTTGGCCATATGGTAAGAAACCTTCTTAGAATAGGAAGTTATTCAAATAGAATGACCTTATGCCTCTCTAATGTCTCTTTCATCATTCCTAAGAACTAATTGGTCCAAAGTGAAGAGAATTGAAAGAAAATTAGATGATTGCAAGCTCATGAACTCCCATGGTCAAGTAATTAGGCCATATGGTAAGAAACCTTCTTAGAATTGGAGGTTATTCAATTAGTATGATATCATGCCTCTCTAATGTCCCTTTAGTCATTCCTAAGAACTAATAGGACCAAAGTGAAGAGAATCGAAAGAAAATTAGATGTTTGCAAGCTCTTGAACTCCCATGATCAAGTAATTAGGCAATATGGTAAGAAACCTTCTTAGAAGTGGAAGTTATTCAATTAGAATGATCTTATGCCTCTTTAATGTCTCTTTAATCATTCCTAAGAACTAATAGGACCAAAGTGAAGGGAATTGACAGAAAATTAGATGATTTAAACCTCCTGAACACCTATCATCAAGTAATTAGGCCATATGGTAAGAAACCTTCTTAGAATTGGAAGTTATTCAATTAGAATGATCTTATGCCTCTCTAATGTCTCTTTAATCATTCCTAAGAACTAATAGGACCAATATGAAGAGAATTGAAGAAAATTAGATGATTTAAACCTCATGAACTCCCATGATCAAGTAATTAGGCCATATGGTAAGAAACCTTCTTAGAATTGGAAGTTATTCAATTAGAATGATCTTATGCCTCTCTAATGTCTCTTTAATCATTCCTAAGAACTAATAGGACCAAAGTGAAGAGAATGAATGAAAATTAGATGATTGCAAGCTCATGAACTCCCATGATCAAGTAATTAGTCCATATGGTAAGAAACCTTCTTAGAATTGGACGTTCTTCAATTAGAATCGTCTTATGCCACTCTAATGTCTCTTTCATCATTCCTAAGAACAAATAGGACCAAAGTGATGATAATTGAAAGAAAATTAGAAGATTTAAACCACCTGAACTCCCATGATCAAGTAATTTGGCCATATGGTAAGAAACCTTCTTAGAATTACAAGTTATTCAATAAGAATGATCTAATGCGTCTCTAATGTCTCTTTCATCATTCCTACGAACTAATAGGACCAAAGTGAAGATAATTGAAAGAAAATTAGATGATTTAAATCTCCTGAACCCCCAAGATCAAGTAATTAGGTTATATGGTCAAAAACCTTCTTAGAATTAGAAGTTAATCAATTAGAATGATCTTATGCCTCTCTAATGACTCTTTAATCATTCGTAAGAACTAATAGGACCAAAGTGAACAGAATTGAAAGAAAATTAGATGATTGCATACTCATGAACTCCCATGATCAAGTAATTAGGCAATATGGTAAGAAACCTTCTTAGAAGTGGAAGTTATTCAATTAGAATGATCTTATGCCTCTTTAATGTCTCTTTAATCATTCCTAAGAACTAATAGGACCAAAGTGAAGGAATTGATAGAAAATTAGATGATTTAAACCTCATGAACTCCCATGATCAAGTAATTAGGCCATATGGTAAGAAACCTTCTTAGAATTGGAAGTTATTCAATTAGAATGATCTTATGCCTCTCTAATGTCTCTTTAATCATTCCTAAGAACTAATAGGACCAAAGTGAAGAGAATTGAAGAAAATTAGATGATTTAAACCTCATGAACTCCCATGATCAAGTAATTAGGCCATATGGTAAGAAACCTTCTGAGAAGTGGAACTTATTCAATTAAAATGATCTTATGCCTGTCTAATGTCTCTTTAATCATTCATACGAACTAATAGGACCAAAGTGAAGAGAATTGATTGAAAATTAGATGATTGCAAGCTCATGAACTCCCATGATCAAGTAATTAGGCCATATGGTAAGAAACCTTCTTAGAATTGGAAGTTATTCAATTAGAATGATCTTATGCCTCTCTAATGACTCTTTAATCATTCCTAAGAACTAATAGGACCAAAGTGAAGATAATTGAAAGAAAATTAGATGATTTAAACCTCCTGAACTCCCATGATCAAGTAATTAGGCCATATGGTAAGAAACCTTCTTAGAATTGGAAGTTATTCAATTAGAATGATCTTATGCCTCTCTAATGTCTCTTTAATCATTCCTAAGAACTAATAGGACCAAAGTGAAGAGAATTGAAAGAAAATTAGATGATTTAAAGCTCATGAACTCCCAAGATCAAGTAATTAGGCCATATGGTAAAAACCTTCTTAGAATTGGAAGTTATTCAATTAGAATGATCTTATGCCTCTCTAATGACTCTTTAATCATTCGTAAGAACTAATAGGACCAAAGTGAACAGAATTGAAAGAAAATTAGATGATTGCAAGCTCATGAACTCCCATGATCAAGTAATTAGGCATATGGTAAGAAACCTTCTTACAAGTGGAAGTTATTCAATTAGAATGATCTTATGCCTCTCTAATGTCTCTTTAATCATTCCTAAGAACTAATAGGACCAAAGTGAAGAGAATTGATAGAAAATTAGATGATTTAAACCTCCTGAACTCCCATGATCAAGTAATTAGGCCATATGGTAAGAAACCTTCTGAGAATTGGAAGTTATTCAATTAGAATGATCTTATGCCTCTCTAATGTCTCTTTAATCATTCCTAAGAACTAATAGGACCAAAGTGAAGAGAATTGATAGAAAATTAGATGATTTAAACCTCATGAACTCCATGATCAAGTAATTAGGCCATATGGTAAGAAACCTTCTTAGAATTGGAAGTTATTCAATTAGAATGATCTTATGCCTCTCAAATGTCTTTTTAATAATTCCTAAGAACTAATAGGACCAAAGAGAAGAGAATTGATAGAGAATTGATAGAAAATTAGATGATTGCAAGCTCATGAACTCCCATGATCAAGTTATTAGGCCATATGGTAAGAAACCTTCTTAGAATTGAAGTTATTCAATTAGAATGATCTTATGCCTCTCTAATGTCTCTTTCATCATTCCTAAGAACTAATAGGACCAAAGTGAGATAATTGAAAGAAAATTAGATGATTTAAACCTCATGAACACCCGTGATCAAGTAATTTGGCCATATGGTAAGAAACCTTCTTAGAATTGGAAGTTATTCAATTAGAATGATCTTATGCCTCTCTAATGTCTCTTTAATCATTCCTAAGAACTAATAGGACCAAAGTGAGTATAATTGTAAGAAAATTAGATGATTTAAACTTCATGAACTACCATGATCAAGTAATTAGGCCATATGGTAAAAACCTTCTTATGATTGGAAGCTATTCAATTAGAATGATCTTATGCCTCTCTAATGTCTCTTTAATCATTCCTAAGAATTAATAGGACCAAACTGAATAGAATTGAAAGAAAATTAGATGATTGCAAGCTCATGAACTCCCATGATCAAGTAATTAGGCCATATGGTAAGAAACCTTCTTAGAATTGGAAGTTATTCAATTAGAATGATCTTATGCCTCTTTAATGTCTCTTTAATCATTCCTAAGAACTAATAGGACCAAAGTGAAGAGAATTGATAGAAAATTAGATGATTTAAACCTCATCAACTCCCATGATCAAGTAATTAGGCCATATGGTAAGAAACCTTCTCTTAGAATTGGAAGTTATTCAATTAGAATGATCTTATGGCTCTCTAATGTCTCTTTAATCATTCCTAAGAACTAATAGGACCAAAGTGAAGAGAATTGAAGAAAATTAGATGATTTAAACCTCATGAACTCCCATGATCAAGTAATTAGGCCATATGGTAAGAAACCTTCTTAGAATTGGAAGTTATTCAATTAGAATGATCTTATGCCTCTCTAATGTCTCTTTAATCATTCTAAGAACTAATAGGACCAAAGTGAAGAGAATTGAATAGAAAATTAGATGATTGCAAGCTCATGAACTCCCATGATCAAGTAATTAGGCCATATGGTAAGAAACCTTCTTAGAATTGGAAGTTATTCAATTAGAATGATCTTATGCCTCTCTAATGTCTTTTTAATAATTCCTAAGAACTAATAGGACCAAAGTGAAGAGAATTGAAAGAAAATTAGATGATTGCAAGCTCATGAACTCCCATCATCAAGTAATTTGGCCATATGGAAAGAAACCTTCTGAGAATTGGAAGTTATTCAATTAGAATGATCTTATGCCTCTCTAATGTCTCTTTAATCATTCCTAAGAACTAATAGGAACAAAGTGAGGATAATTGAAACAAAATTAGATGATTTAAATCTCTTGAACTCCCGTGATCATGTAATTAGGCCATATGGTAAGAAACCTTCTCTTAGAATTGGATGTTATTCAATTAGAATGATCTTATGGCTCTCTAATGTCTCTTTAATCATTCCTAAGAACTAATAGGACCAAAGTGAAGAGAATTGAAAGAAAATTAGATGATTGCAAGCTCATGAACTCCCATGATCAAGTAATTAGGCCATATGGTAAGAAACCTTCTTAGAATTGGAAGTTATTCAATTAGAAATTAGAATGATCTTATGCCTCTCTAATGTCTCTTTAATCATTCCTAAGAACTAATAGGACCAAAGTCAAGGAATTGATAGAAAATTAGATGATTGCAAGCTCATGAACTGCCATGATCAAGTTATTAGGCCATATGGTAAGAAATCTTCTTAGAATTGGAAGTTATTCAATTAGAATGATCTTATGCCTCTCTAATGTCTCTTTAATCATTCCTAAGAACTAATAGGACCAAAGTGAAGAGAATTGAAAGAAAATTAGATGATTTAAACCTCCTGAACTCCCATGATCAAGTAATTAGGCCATATGGTAAGAAACCTTCTTAGAATTGGAAGTTATTCAATTAGAATGATCTTATGCCTCTCTAATGTCTCTTTAATCATTCCTAAGAACTAATAGGACCAAAGTGAAGAGAATTGAATAGAAAATTAGATGATTGCAAGCTCATGAACTCCCATGATCAAGTAATTAGGCCATATGGTAAGAAACCTTCTTAGAATTGGAAGTTATTCAATTAGAATGATCTTATGCCTCTCTAATGTCTCTTTAATCATTCCTAAGAACTAATAGGACCAAAGTGAGGATAATTGAAAGAAAATTAGATGATTTAAACCTCATGAACTCCCATGATCAAGTAATTAGGCCATATGGTAAGAAACCTTCTTAGAATTGGAAGTTATTCAATTAGAATGATCTTATGCCTCTCTAATGTCTCTTTAATCATTCCTAAGAACTAATAGGACCAAAGTGAAGAGAATTGATAGAAAATTAGATGATTTAAACCTCTTGAACTCCCATGATCAAGTAATTAGGCCATATGGTAAGAAACCTTCTTAGAATTGGAAGTTATTCAATTAGAATGATCTTATGCCTCTCTAATGTCTCTTTAATCATTCCTAAGAACTAATAGGACCAAAGTGAAGAGAATTGAAAGAAAATTAGATGATTTAAAGCTCATGAACTCCCATGATCAAGTAATTAGGCCATATGGTAAGAAACCTTCTTAGAATTGGAAGTTATTCAATTAGAATGATCTTATGCCTCTCTAATGTCTCTTTAATCATTCCTAAGAACTAATAGGACCAAAGTGAAGAGAATTGAAAGAAAATTAGATGATTGCAAGCTCATGAACTCCCATGATCAAGTAATTAGGCCATATGGTAAGAAACCTTCTTAGAATTGGAAGTTATTCAATTAGAATGATCTTATGCCTCTCTAATGTCTCTTTAATCATTCCTAAGAACTAATAGGACCAAAGTGAAGAGAATTGAAAGAAAATTAGATGATTTAAACCTCCTGAACTCCCATGATCAAGTAATTAGGCCATATGGTAAGAAACCTTCTTAGAATTGGAAGTTATTCAATTAGAATGATCTTATGCCTCTCTAATGTCTCTTTAATCATTCCTAAGAACTAATAGGACCAAAGTGAAGATAATTGAAAGAAAATTAGATGATTTAAAGCTCATGAACTCCCATGATCAAGTAATTAGGCCATATGGTAAGAAACCTTCTTAGAATTGGAAGTTATTCAATTAGAATGATCTTATGCCTCTCTAATGTCTCTTTAATCATTCCTAAGAACTAATAGGACCAAAGTGAAGAGAATTGAAAGAAAATTAGATGATTGCAAGCTCATGAACTCCCATGATCAAGTAATTAGGCCATATGGTAAGAAACCTTCTTAGAATTGGAAGTTATTCAATTAGAATGATCTTATGCCTCTCTAATGTCTCTTTAATCATTCCTAAGAACTAATAGGACCAAAGTGAAGAGAATTGATAGAAAATTAGATGATTTAAACCTCTTGAACTCCCATGATCAAGTAATTAGGCCATATGGTAAGAAACCTTCTTAGAATTGGAAGTTATTCAATTAGAATGATCTTATGCCTCTCTAATGTCTCTTTAATCATTCCTAAGAACTAATAGGACCAAAGTGAAGAGAATTGAAGAAAATTAGATGATTTAAACTCATGAACTCCCATGATCAAGTAATTAGGCCATATGGTAAGAAACCTTCTTAGAATTGGAAGTTATTCAATTAGAATGATCTTATGCCTCTCTAATGTCTCTTTAATCATTCCTAAGAACTAATAGGACCAAAGTGAAGAGAATTGAATAGAAAATTAGATGATTGCAAGCTCATGAACTCCCATGATCAAGTAATTAGGCCATATGGTAAGAAACCTTCTTAGAATTGGAAGTTATTCAATTAGAATGATCTTATGCCTCTCTAATGTCTCTTTAATCATTCCTAAGAACTAATAGGACCAAAGTGAAGATAATTGAAAGAAAATTAGATGATTTAAACCTCCTGAACTCCCATGATCAAGTAATTAGGCCATATGGTAAGAAACCTTCTTAGAATTGGAAGTTATTCAATTAGAATGATCTTATGCCTCTCTAATGTCTCTTTAATCATTCCTAAGAACTAATAGGACCAAAGTGAAGAGAATTGAAAGAAAATTAGATGATTGCAAGCTCATGAACTCCCATGATCAAGTAATTAGGCCATATGGTAAGAAACCTTCTTAGAATTGGAAGTTATTCAATTAGAATGATCTTATGCCTCTCTAATGTCTCTTTAATCATTCCTAAGAACTAATAGGACCAAAGTGAAGAGAATTGATAGAAAATTAGATGATTTAAACCTCTTGAACTCCCATGATCAAGTAATTAGGCCATATGGTAAGAAACCTTCTTAGAATTGGAAGTTATTCAATTAGAATGATCTTATGCCTCTCTAATGTCTCTTTAATCATTCCTAAGAACTAATAGGACCAAAGTGAAGAGAATTGAAAGAAAATTAGATGATTTAAAGCTCATGAACTCCCATGATCAAGTAATTAGGCCATATGGTAAGAAACCTTCTTAGAATTGGAAGTTATTCAATTAGAATGATCTTATGCCTCTCTAATGTCTCTTTAATCATTCCTAAGAACTAATAGGACCAAAGTGAAGAGAATTGAAGAAAATTAGATGATTGCAAGCTCATGAACTCCCATGATCAAGTAATTAGGCCATGGTAAGAAACCTTCTTAGAATTGGAAGTTATTCAATTAGAATGATCTTATGCCTCTCTAATGTCTCTTTAATCATTCCTAAGAACTAATAGGACCAAAGTGAAGATAATTGAAAGAAAATTAGATGATTTAAACCTCATGAACTCCCATGATCAAGTAATTAGGCCATATGGTAAGAAACCTTCTTAGAATTGGAAGTTATTCAATTAGAATGATCTTATGCCTCTCTAATGTCTCTTTAATCATTCCTAAGAACTAATAGGACCAAAGTGAAGATAATTGAAAAAAATTAGATGATTTAAACCTCTTGAACACCCGTGATCAAGTAATTAGGCCATATGGTAAGAAACCTTCTTAGAATTGGAAGTTATTCAATTAGAATGATCTTATGCCTCTCTAATGTCTCTTTAATCATTCCTAAGAACTAATAGGACCAAAGTGAAGAGAATTGATAGAAAATTAGATGATTGCAAGCTCATGAACTCCCATGATCAAGTAATTAGGCCATATGGTAAGAAACCTTCTTAGAATTGGAAGTTATTCAATTAGAATGATCTTATGCCTCTCTAATGTCTCTTTAATCATTCCTAAGAACTAATAGGACCAAAGTGAAGAGAATTGATAGAAAATTAGATGATTGCAAGCTCATGAACTCCCATGATCAAGTAATTAGGCCATATGGTAAGAAACCTTCTTAGAATTGGAAGTTATTCAATTAGAATGATCTTATGCCTCTCTAATGTCTCTTTAATCATTCCTAAGAACTAATAGGACCAAAGTGAAGAGAATTGAAGAAAATTAGATGATTTAAAGCTCATGAACTCCCATGATCAAGTAATTAGGCCATATGGTAAGAAACCTTCTTAGAATTGGAAGTTATTCAATTAGAATGATCTTATGCCTCTCTAATGTCTCTTTAATCATTCCTAAGAACTAATAGGACCAAAGTGAAGAGAATTGATAGAAAATTAGATGATTGCAAGCTCATGAACTCCCATGATCAAGTAATTAGGCCATATGGTAAGAAACCTTCTTAGAATTGGAAGTTATTCAATTAGAATGATCTTATGCCTCTCTAATGTCTCTTTAATCATTCCTAAGAACTAATAGGACCAAAGTGAAGATAATTGAAAGAAAATTAGATGATTTAAAGCTCATGAACTCCCATGATCAAGTAATTAGGCCATATGGTAAGAAACCTTCTTAGAATTGGAAGTTATTCAATTAGAATGATCTTATGCCTCTCTAATGTCTCTTTAATCATTCCTAAGAACTAATAGGACCAAAGTGAAGATAATTGAAAGAAAATTAGATGATTTAAAGCTCATGAACTCCCATGATCAAGTAATTAGGCCATATGGTAAGAAACCTTCTTAGAATTGGAAGTTATTCAATTAGAATGATCTTATGCCTCTCTAATGTCTCTTTAATCATTCCTAAGAACTAATAGGACCAAAGTGAAGAGAATTGATAGAAAATTAGATGATTGCAAGCTCATGAACTCCCATGATCAAGTAATTAGGCCATATGGTAAGAAACCTTCTTAGAATTGGAAGTTATTCAATTAGAATGATCTTATGCCTCTCTAATGTCTCTTTAATCATTCCTAAGAACTAATAGGACCAAAGTGAAGGATAATTGATAGAAAATTAGATGATTTAAAGCTCATGAACTCCCATGATCAAGTAATTAGGCCATATGGTAAGAAACCTTCTTAGAATTGGAAGTTATTCAATTAGAATGATCTTATGCCTCTCTAATGTCTCTTTAATCATTCCTAAGAACTAATAGGACCAAAGTGAAGAGAATTGAAAAAAATTAGATGATTTAAAGCTCATGAACTCCCATGATCAAGTAATTAGGCCATATGGTAAGAAACCTTCTTAGAATTGGAAGTTATTCAATTAGAATGATCTTATGCCTCTCTAATGTCTCTTTAATCATTCCTAAGAACTAATAGGACCAAAGTGAAGAGAATTGAAAGAAAATTAGATGATTGCAAGCTCATGAACTCCCATGATCAAGTAATTAGGCCATATGGTAAGAAACCTTCTTAGAATTGGAAGTTATTCAATTAGAATGATCTTATGCCTCTCTAATGTCTCTTTAATCATTCCTAAGAACTAATAGGACCAAAGTGAAGATAATTGAAAGAAAATTAGATGATTTAAAGCTCATGAACTCCCATGATCAAGTAATTAGGCCATATGGTAAGAAACCTTCTTAGAATTGGAAGTTATTCAATTAGAATGATCTTATGCCTCTCTAATGTCTCTTTAATCATTCCTAAGAACTAATAGGACCAAAGTGAAGAGAATTGATAGAAAATTAGATGATTGCAAGCTCATGAACTCCCATGATCAAGTAATTAGGCCATATGGTAAGAAACCTTCTTAGAATTGGAAGTTATTCAATTAGAATGATCTTATGCCTCTCTAATGTCTCTTTAATCATTCCTAAGAACTAATAGGACCAAAGTGAAGAGAATTGAAAGAAAATTAGATGATTGCAAGCTCATGAACTCCCATGATCAAGTAATTAGGCCATATGGTAAGAAACCTTCTTAGAATTGGAAGTTATTCAATTAGAATGATCTTATGCCTCTCTAATGTCTCTTTAATCATTCCTAAGAACTAATAGGACCAAAGTGAAGAGAATTGATAGAAAATTAGATGATTGCAAGCTCATGAACTCCCATGATCAAGTAATTAGGCCATATGGTAAGAAACCTTCTTAGAATTGGAAGTTATTCAATTAGAATGATCTTATGCCTCTCTAATGTCTCTTTAATCATTCCTAAGAACTAATAGGACCAAAGTGAAGAGAATTGAAGAAAATTAGATGATTGCAAGCTCATGAACTCCCATGATCAAGTAATTAGGCCATATGGTAAGAAACCTTCTTAGAATTGGAAGTTATTCAATTAGAATGATCTTATGCCTCTCTAATGTCTCTTTAATCATTCCTAAGAACTAATAGGACCAAAGTGAAGAGAATTGAAAGAAAATTAGATGATTGCAAGCTCATGAACTCCCATGATCAAGTAATTAGGCCATATGGTAAGAAACCTTCTTAGAATTGGAAGTTATTCAATTAGAATGATCTTATGCCTCTCTAATGTCTCTTTAATCATTCCTAAGAACTAATAGGACCAAAGTGAGGATAATTCAAACAAAATTAGATGATTGCAAACTCATGAAGTCCCATGATCAAGTAATTAGGCCATATGGTAAGAAACCTTCTTAGAATTGGAAGTTATTCAATTAGAATGATCTTATGCCTCTCTAATGTCTCTTTAATCATTCCTAAGAACTAATAGGACCAAAGTGAAGATAATTGAAAGAAAATTAGATGATTGCAAACCTCATGAACTCCCATGATCAAGTAATTAGGCCATATGGTAAGAAACCTTCTTAGAATTGGAAGTTATTCAATTAGAATGATCTTATGCCTCTCTAATGTCTCTTTAATCATTCCTAAGAACTAATAGGACCAAAGTGAAGAGAATTGAAAGAAAATTAGATGATTGCAAGCTCATGAACTCCCATGATCAAGTAATTAGGCCATATGGTAAGAAACCTTCTGAGAATTGGAAGTTATTCAATTAGAATGATCTTATGCCTCTCTAATGTCTCTTTAATCATTCCTAAGAACTAATAGGACCAAAGTGAAGAGAAATTGATAGAAAATTAGATGATTGCAAGCTCATGAACTCCCATGATCAAGTAATTAGGCCATATGGTAAGAAACCTTCTTAGAATTGGAAGTTATTCAATTAGAATGATCTTATGCCTCTCTAATGTCTCTTTAATCATTCCTAAGAACTAATAGGACCAAAGTGAAGAGAATTGAAGAAAATTAGATGATTGCAAGCTCATGAACTCCCATGATCAAGTAATTAGGCCATATGGTAAGAAACCTTCTTAGAATTGGAAGTTATTCAATTAGAATGATCTTATGCCTCTCTAATGTCTCTTTAATCATTCCTAAGAACTAATAGGACCAAAGTGAAGAGAATTGATAGAAAATTAGATGATTGCAAGCTCATGAACTCCCATGATCAAGTAATTAGGCCATATGGTAAGAAACCTTCTTAGAATTGGAAGTTATTCAATTAGAATGATCTTATGCCTCTCTAATGTCTCTTTAATCATTCCTAAGAACTAATAGGACCAAAGTGAGGATAATTGAAAGAAAATTAGATGATTTAAACCTCCTGAACTCCCATGATCAAGTAATTAGGCCATATGGTAAGAAACCTTCTTAGAATTGGAAGTTATTCAATTAGAATGATCTTATGCCTCTCTAATGTCTCTTTAATCATTCCTAAGAACTAATAGGACCAAAGTGAAGAGAATTGATAGAAAATTAGATGATTGCAAGCTCATGAACTCCCATGATCAAGTAATTAGGCCATATGGTAAGAAACCTTCTTAGAATTGGAAGTTATTCAATTAGAATGATCTTATGCCTCTCTAATGTCTCTTTAATCATTCCTAAGAACTAATAGGACCAAAGTGAAGAGAATTGAAAGAAAATTAGATGATTGCAAGCTCATGAACTCCCATGATCAAGTAATTAGGCCATATGGTAAGAAACCTTCTTAGAATTGGAAGTTATTCAATTAGAATGATCTTATGCCTCTCTAATGTCTCTTTAATCATTCCTAAGAACTAATAGGACCAAAGTGAAGAGAATTGAAAGAAAATTAGATGATTGCAAGCTCATGAACTCCCATGATCAAGTAATTAGGCCATATGGTAAGAAACCTTCTTAGAATTGGAAGTTATTCAATTAGAATGATCTTATGCCTCTCTAATGTCTCTTTAATCATTCCTAAGAACTAATAGGACCAAAGTGAAGAGAATTGATAGAAAATTAGATGATTGCAAGCTCATGAACTCCCATGATCAAGTAATTAGGCCATATGGTAAGAAACCTTCTTAGAATTGGAAGTTATTCAATTAGAATGATCTTATGCCTCTCTAATGTCTCTTTAATCATTCCTAAGAACTAATAGGACCAAAGTGAAGAGAATTGAAAGAAAATTAGATGATTGCAAGCTCATGAACTCCCATGATCAAGTAATTAGGCCATATGGTAAGAAACCTTCTTAGAATTGGAAGTTATTCAATTAGAATGATCTTATGCCTCTCTAATGTCTCTTTAATCATTCCTAAGAACTAATAGGACCAAAGTGAAGAGAATTGAAAGAAAATTAGATGATTGCAAGCTCATGAACTCCCATGATCAAGTAATTAGGCCATATGGTAAGAAACCTTCTTAGAATTGGAAGTTATTCAATTAGAATGATCTTATGCCTCTCTAATGTCTCTTTAATCATTCCTAAGAACTAATAGGACCAAAGTGAAGAGAATTGATAGAAAATTAGATGATTGCAAGCTCATGAACTCCCATGATCAAGTAATTAGGCCATATGGTAAGAAACCTTCTTAGAATTGGAAGTTATTCAATTAGAATGATCTTATGCCTCTCTAATGTCTCTTTAATCATTCCTAAGAACTAATAGGACCAAAGTGAAGAGAATTGAAAGAAAATTAGATGATTGCAAGCTCATGAACTCCCATGATCAAGTAATTAGGCCATATGGTAAGAAACCTTCTTAGAATTGGAAGTTATTCAATTAGAATGATCTTATGCCTCTCTAATGTCTCTTTAATCATTCCTAAGAACTAATAGGACCAAAGTGAAGAGAATTGATAGAAAATTAGATGATTGCAAGCTCATGAACTCCCAACTCCCATGATCAAGTTATTATGCCTTATGGTAAGAAACCTTCTTAGAATTGGAAGTTATTCAATTAGAATGATGTTATGCCTCTCTAATGTCTCTTTAATCATTCCTAAGAACTAATAGGACCAAAGTGAAGAGAATTGAAGAAAATTAGATGATTTAAACTCATGAACTCCCATGATCAAGTAATTAGGCCATATGGTAAGAAACCTTCTTAGAATTGGAAGTTATTCAATTAGAATGATCTTATGCCTCTCTAATGTCTCTTTAATCATTCCTAAGAACTAATAGGACCAAAGTGAAGAGAATTGATAGAAAATTAGATGATTGCAAGCTCATGAACTCCCATGATCAAGTAATTAGGCCATATGGTAAGAAACCTTCTTAGAATTGGAAGTTATTCAATTAGAATGATCTTATGCCTCTCTAATGTCTCTTTAATCATTCCTAAGAACTAATAGGACCAAAGTGAAGAGAATTGAAGAAAATTAGATGATTGCAAGCTCATGAACTCCCATGATCAAGTAATTAGGCCATATGGTAAGAAACCTTCTTAGAATTGGAAGTTATTCAATTAGAATGATCTTATGCCTCTCTAATGTCTCTTTAATCATTCCTAAGAACTAATAGGACCAAAGTGAAGATAATTGAAGAAAATTAGATGATTGCAAGCTCATGAACTCCCATGATCAAGTAATTAGGCCATATGGTAAGAAACCTTCTTAGAATTGGAAGTTATTCAATTAGAATGATCTTATGCCTCTCTAATGTCTCCTTAATCATTCCTAAGAACTAATAGGACCAAAGTGAGGATAATTGAAAGAAAATTAGATGATTTAAACTCATGAACTCCCATGATCAAGTAATTAGGCCATATGGTAAGAAACCTTCTTAGAATTGGAAGTTATTCAATTAGAATGATCTTATGCCTCTCTAATGTCTCTTTAATCATTCCTAAGAACTAATAGGACCAAAGTGAAGAGAATTGATAGAAAATTAGATGATTGCAAGCTCATGAACTCCCATGATCAAGTAATTAGGCCATATGGTAAGAAACCTTCTTAGAATTGGAAGTTATTCAATTAGAATGATCTTATGCCTCTCTAATGTCTCTTTAATCATTCCTAAGAACTAATAGGACCAAAGTGAAGAGAATTGATAGAAAATTAGATGATTGCAAGCTCATGAACTCCCATGATCAAGTAATTAGGCCATATGGTAAGAAACCTTCTTAGAATTGGAAGTTATTCAATTAGAATGATCTTATGCCTCTCTAATGTCTCTTTAATCATTCCTAAGAACTAATAGGACCAAAGTGAAGAGAATTGATAGAAAATTAGATGATTGCAAGCTCATGAACTCCCATGATCAAGTAATTAGGCCATATGGTAAGAAACCTTCTTAGAATTGGAAGTTATTCAATTAGAATGATCTTATGCCTCTCTAATGTCTCTTTAATCATTCCTAAGAACTAATAGGACCAAAGTGAAGATAATTGAAAGAAAATTAGATGATTTAAAGCTCATGAACTCCCATGATCAAGTAATTAGGCCATATGGTAAGAAACCTTCTTAGAATTGGAAGTTATTCAATTAGAATGATCTTATGCCTCTCTAATGTCTCTTTAATCATTCCTAAGAACTAATAGGACCAAAGTGAAGAGAATTGATAGAAAATTAGATGATTGCAAGCTCATGAACTCCCATGATCAAGTAATTAGGCCATATGGTAAGAAACCTTCTTAGAATTGGAAGTTATTCAATTAGAATGATCTTATGCCTCTCTAATGTCTCTTTAATCATTCCTAAGAACTAATAGGACCAAAGTGAAGAGAATTGAAAGAAAATTAGATGATTGCAAGCTCATGAACTCCCATGATCAAGTAATTAGGCCATATGGTAAGAAACCTTCTTAGAATTGGAAGTTATTCAATTAGAATGATCTTATGCCTCTCTAATGTCTCTTTAATCATTCCTAAGAACTAATAGGACCAAAGTGAAGAGAATTGATAGAAAATTAGATGATTGCAAGCTCATGAACTCCCATGATCAAGTAATTAGGCCATATGGTAAGAAACCTTCTTAGAATTGGAAGTTATTCAATTAGAATGATCTTATGCCTCTCTAATGTCTCTTTAATCATTCCTAAGAACTAATAGGACCAAAGTGAAGAGAATTGATAGAAAATTAGATGATTGCAAGCTCATGAACTCCCATGATCAAGTAATTAGGCCATATGGTAAGAAACCTTCTTAGAATTGGAAGTTATTCAATTAGAATGATCTTATGCCTCTCTAATGTCTCTTTAATCATTCCTAAGAACTAATAGGACCAAAGTGAAGAGAATTGATAGAAAATTAGATGATTGCAAGCTCATGAACTCCCATGATCAAGTAATTAGGCCATATGGTAAGAAACCTTCTTAGAATTGGAAGTTATTCAATTAGAATGATCTTATGCCTCTCTAATGTCTCTTTAATCATTCCTAAGAACTAATAGGACCAAAGTGAAGAGAATTGAAAGAAAATTAGATGATTGCAAGCTCATGAACTCCCATGATCAAGTAATTAGGCCATATGGTAAGAAACCTTCTTAGAATTGGAAGTTATTCAATTAGAATGATCTTATGCCTCTCTAATGTCTCTTTAATCATTCCTAAGAACTAATAGGACCAAAGTGAAGAGAATTGATAGAAAATTAGATGATTGCAAGCTCATGAACTCCCATGATCAAGTAATTAGGCCATATGGTAAGAAACCTTCTTAGAATTGGAAGTTATTCAATTAGAATGATCTTATGCCTCTCTAATGTCTCTTTAATCATTCCTAAGAACTAATAGGACCAAAGTGAAGAGAATTGATAGAAAATTAGATGATTGCAAGCTCATGAACTCCCATGATCAAGTAATTAGGCCATATGGTAAGAAACCTTCTTAGAATTGGAAGTTATTCAATTAGAATGATCTTATGCCTCTCTAATGTCTCTTTAATCATTCCTAAGAACTAATAGGACCAAAGTGAAGAGAATTGATAGAAAATTAGATGATTGCAAGCTCATGAACTCCCATGATCAAGTAATTAGGCCATATGGTAAGAAACCTTCTTAGAATTGGAAGTTATTCAATTAGAATGATCTTATGCCTCTCTAATGTCTCTTTAATCATTCCTAAGAACTAATAGGACCAAAGTGAAGAGAATTGATAGAAAATTAGATGATTGCAAGCTCATGAACTCCCATGATCAAGTAATTAGGCCATATGGTAAGAAACCTTCTTAGAATTGGAAGTTATTCAATTAGAATGATCTTATGCCTCTCTAATGTCTCTTTAATCATTCCTAAGAACTAATAGGACCAAAGTGAAGAGAATTGATAGAAAATTAGATGATTGCAAACTCATGAACTCCCATGATCAAGTAATTAGGCCATATGGTAAGAAACCTTCTTAGAATTGGAAGTTATTCAATTAGAATGATCTTATGCCTCTCTAATGTCTCTTTAATCATTCCTAAGAACTAATAGGACCAAAGTGAAGAGAATTGATAGAAAATTAGATGATTGCAAGCTCATGAACTCCCATGATCAAGTAATTAGGCCATATGGTAAGAAACCTTCTTAGAATTGGAAGTTATTCAATTAGAATGATCTTATGCCTCTCTAATGTCTCTTTAATCATTCCTAAGAACTAATAGGACCAAAGTGAAGAGAATTGATAGAAAATTAGATGATTGCAAGCTCATGAACTCCCATGATCAAGTAATTAGGCCATATGGTAAGAAACCTTCTTAGAATTGGAAGTTATTCAATTAGAATGATCTTATGCCTCTCTAATGTCTCTTTAATCATTCCTAAGAACTAATAGGACCAAAGTGAAGAGAATTGATAGAAAATTAGATGATTGCAAGCTCATGAACTCCCATGATCAAGTAATTAGGCCATATGGTAAGAAACCTTCTTAGAATTGGAAGTTATTCAATTAGAATGATCTTATGCCTCTCTAATGTCTCTTTAATCATTCCTAAGAACTAATAGGACCAAAGTGAAGGATAATTGAAAGAAAATTAGATGATTTAAACCTCCTGAACTCCCATGATCAAGTAATTAGGCCATATGGTAAGAAACCTTCTTAGAATTGGAAGTTATTCAATTAGAATGATCTTATGCCTCTCTAATGTCTCTTTAATCATTCCTAAGAACTAATAGGACCAAAGTGAAGAGAATTGAAAGAAAATTAGATGATTGCAAGCTCATGAACTCCCATGATCAAGTAATTAGGCCATATGGTAAGAAACCTTCTTAGAATTGGAAGTTATTCAATTAGAATGATCTTATGCCTCTCTAATGTCTCTTTAATCATTCCAAAGGGCTACTAGGATCAAAGTGAGGATAATTGTAAGAAAATTATATGAAATCAAGCTCATGAACTCCCATGATCAAGTAATTAGGCCATATGGTAAGAAACCTTCTGAGAAGTGGAAGTTATTCAATTAAAATGATCTTATGCCTCTCTAATGTCTCTTTAATCATTCCTAAGAACTAATAGGACCAAAGTGAAGAGAATTGATAGAAAATTAGATGATTGCAAGCTCATGAACTCCCATGATCAAGTAATTAGGCCATATGGTAAGAAACCTTCTTAGAATTGGAAGTTATTCAATTAGAATGATCTTATGCCTCTCTAATGTCTCTTTAATCATTCCTAAGAACTAATAGGACCAAAGTGAAGAGAATTGATAGAAAATTAGATGATTGCAAGCTCATGAACTCCCATGATCAAGTAATTAGGCCATATGGTAAGAAACCTTCTTAGAATTGGAAGTTATTCAATTAGAATGATCTTATGCCTCTCTAATGTCTCTTTAATCATTCCTAAGAACTAATAGGACCAAAGTGAAGATAATTGAAAGAAAATTAGATGATTGCAAGCTCATGAACTCCCATGATCAAGTAATTAGGCCATATGGTAAGAAACCTTCTTAGAATTGGAAGTTATTCAATTAGAATGATCTTATGCCTCTCTAATGTCTCTTTAATCATTCCTAAGAACTAATAGGACCAAAGTGAAGAGAATTGAAGAAAATTAGATGATTGCAAGCTCATGAACTCCCATGATCAAGTAATTAGGCCATATGGTAAGAAACCTTCTTAGAATTGGAAGTTATTCAATTAGAATGATCTTATGCCTCTCTAATGTCTCTTTAATCATTCCTAAGAACTAATAGGACCAAAGTGAAGAGAATTGATAGAAAATTAGATGATTGCAAGCTCATGAACTCCCATGATCAAGTAATTAGGCCATATGGTAAGAAACCTTCTTAGAATTGGAAGTTATTCAATTAGAATGATCTTATGCCTCTCTAATGTCTCTTTAATCATTCCTAAGAACTAATAGGACCAAAGTGAAGAGAATTGAAAGAAAATTAGATGATTGCAAGCTCATGAACTCCCATGATCAAGTAATTAGGCCATATGGTAAGAAACCTTCTTAGAATTGGAAGTTATTCAATTAGAATGATCTTATGCCTCTCTAATGTCTCTTTAATCATTCCTAAGAACTAATAGGACCAAAGTGAAGAGAATTGATAGAAAATTAGATGATTGCAAGCTCATGAACTCCCATGATCAAGTAATTAGGCCATATGGTAAGAAACCTTCTTAGAATTGGAAGTTATTCAATTAGAATGATCTTATGCCTCTCTAATGTCTCTTTAATCATTCCTAAGAACTAATAGGACCAAAGTGAGGATAGAATTGAAGAAAATTAGATGATTGCAAGCTCATGAACTCCCATGATCAAGTAATTAGGCCATACGGTAAGAAACCTTCTTAGAATTGGACGTTCTTCAATTAGAATGGTCTTATGCCTCTCTAATGTCTCTTTCCTCATTCCTAAGAATTAATAGGACCAAAGTGAAGAGAATTGATAAAAAAATTAGATGATTGCAAGCTCATGAACTCCCATGATCAAGTAATTAGGCCATATGGTAAGAAACCTTCTTAGAATTGGAAGTTATTCAATTAGAATGATCTTATGCCTCTCTAATGTCTCCTTTATCATTCCTAAGAACTAATAGGACCAAAGTGAAGAGAATTGATAGAAAATTAGATGATTGCAAGCTCATGAACTCCCATGATCAAGTAATTAGGCCATATGGTAAGAAACCTTCTTAGAATTGGAAGTTATTCAATTAGAATGATCTTATGCCTCTCTAATGTCTCTTTAATCATTCCTAAGAACTAATAGGACCAAAGTGAAGAGAATTGAAAGAAAATTAGATGATTGCAAGCTCATGAACTCCCATGATCAAGTAATTAGGCCATATGGTAAGAAACCTTCTTAGAATTGGAAGTTATTCAATTAGAATGATCTTATGCCTCTCTAATGTCTCTTTAATCATTCCTAAGAACTAATAGGACCAAAGTGAAGAGAATTGATAGAAAATTAGATGATTGCAAGCTCATGAACTCCCATGATCAAGTAATTAGGCCATATGGTAAGAAACCTTCTTAGAATTGGAAGTTATTCAATTAGAATGATCTTATGCCTCTCTAATGTCTCTTTAATCATTCCTAAGAACTAATAGGACCAAAGTGAAGAGAATTGATAGAAAATTAGATGATTGCAAGCTCAGAAACTGCCATGATCAAGTGATTAGGCCATATAGTAAGAAACCTTCTTAGAATTGGAAGTTATTCAATTAGAATGATCTTATGCCTCTCTAATGTCTCTTTAATCATTCCTAAGAACTAATAGGACCAAAGTGAAGAGAATTGATAGAAAATTAGATGATTGCAAGCTCATGAACTCCCATGATCAAGTAATTAGGCCATATGGTAAGAAACCTTCTTAGAATTGGAAGTTATTCAATTAGAATGATCTTATGCCTCTCTAATGTCTCTTTAATCATTCCTAAGAACTAATAGGACCAAAGTGAAGAGAATTGATAGAAAATTAGATGATTGCAAGCTCATGAACTCCCATGATCAAGTAATTAGGCCATATGGTAAGAAACCTTCTTAGAATTGGAAGTTATTCAATTAGAATGATCTTATGCCTCTCTAATGTCTCTTTAATCATTCCTAAGAACTAATAGGACCAAAGTGAAGAGAATTGATAGAAAATTAGATGATTGCAAGCTCATGAACTCCCATGATCAAGTAATTAGGCCATATGGTAAGAAACCTTCTTAGAATTGGAAGTTATTCAATTAGAATGATCTTATGCCTCTCTAATGTCTCTTTAATCATTCCTAAGAACTAATAGGACCAAAGTGAAGAGAATTGATAGAAAATTAGATGATTGCAAGCTCATGAACTCCCATGATCAAGTAATTAGGCCATATGGTAAGAAACCTTCTTAGAATTGGAAGTTATTCAATTAGAATGATCTTATGCCTCTCTAATGTCTCTTTAATCATTCCTAAGAACTAATAGGACCAAAGTGAAGAGAATTGATAGAAAATTAGATGATTGCAAGCTCATGAACTCCCATGATCAAGTAATTAGGCCATATGGTAAGAAACCTTCTTAGAATTGGAAGTTATTCAATTAGAATGATCTTATGCCTCTCTAATGTCTCTTTAATCATTCCTAAGAACTAATAGGACCAAAGTGAAGAGAATTGAAAGAAAATTAGATGATTGCAAACCTCATGAACTCCCATGATCAAGTAATTAGGCCATATGGTAAGAAACCTTCTTAGAATTGGAAGTTATTCAATTAGAATGATCTTATGCCTCTCTAATGTCTCTTTAATCATTCCTAAGAACTAATAGGACCAAAGTGAAGAGAATTGATAGAAAATTAGATGATTGCAAGCTCATGAACTCCCATGATCAAGTAATTAGGCCATATGGTAAGAAACCTTCTTAGAATTGGAAGTTATTCAATTAGAATGATCTTATGCCTCTCTAATGTCTCTTTAATCATTCCTAAGAACTAATAGGACCAAAGTGAAGAGAATTGATAGAAAATTAGATGATTGCAAGCTCATGAACTCCCATGATCAAGTAATTAGGCCATATGGTAAGAAACCTTCTTAGAATTGGAAGTTATTCAATTAGAATGATCTTATGCCTCTCTAATGTCTCTTTAATCATTCCTAAGAACTAATAGGACCAAAGTGAAGAGAATTGAAAGAAAATTAGATGATTGCAAGCTCATGAACTCCCATGATCAAGTAATTAGGCCATATGGTAAGAAACCTTCTTAGAATTGGAAGTTATTCAATTAGAATGATCTTATGCCTCTCTAATGTCTCTTTAATCATTCCCTAGAACTAATAGGACCAAAGTGAAGAGAATTGAAAGAAAATTAGATGATTGCAAGCTCATGAACTCCCATGATCAAGTAATTAGGCCATATGGTAAGAAACCTTCTTAGAATTGGAAGTTATTCAATTAGAATGATCTTATGCCTCTCTAATGTCTCTTTAATCATTCCTAAGAACTAATAGGACCAAAGTGAAGAGAATTGATAGAAAATTAGATGATTGCAAGCTCATGAACTCCCATGATCAAGTAATTAGGCCATATGGTAAGAAACCTTCTTAGAATTGGAAGTTATTCAATTAGAATGATCTTATGCCTCTCTAATGTCTTTTTAATCATTCCTAAGAACTAATAGGACCAAAGTGAAGAGAATTGATAGAAAATTAGATGATTGCAAGCTCATGAACTCCCATGATCAAGTAATTAGGCCATATGGTAAGAAACCTTCTTAGAATTGGAAGTTATTCAATTAGAATGATCTTATGCCTCTCTAATGTCTCTTTAATCATTCCTAAGAACTAATAGGACCAAAGTGAAGAGAATTGATAGAAAATTAGATGATTGCAAGCTCATGAACTCCCATGATCAAGTAATTAGGCCATATGGTAAGAAACCTTCTTAGAATTGGAAGTTATTCAATTAGAATGATCTTATGCCTCTCTAATGTCTCTTTAATCATTCCTAAGAACTAATAGGACCAAAGTGAAGAGAATTGAAAGAAAATTAGATGATTGCAAGCTCATGAACTCCCATGATCAAGTAATTAGGCCATATGGTAAGAAACCTTCTTAGAATTGGAAGTTATTCAATTAGAATGATCTTATGCCTCTCAAATGTCTTTTTAATCATTCCTAAGAACTAATAGGACCAAAGAGAAGAGAATTGATAGAGAATTGATAGAAAATTAGATGATTGCAAGCTCATGAACTCCCATGATCAAGTAATTACGCCATATGGTAAGAAACCTTCTGAGAATTGGAAGTTATTCAATTCGAATGATCTTATGCCTCTCTAATGTCTCTTTAATCATTCCTAAGAACTAATAGGACCAAAGTGAGGATAATTGATAGAAAATTAGATGATTGCAAGCTCATGAACTCCCATGATCAAGTAATTAGGCCATATGGTAAGAAACCTTCTTAGAATTGGAAGTTATTCAATTAGAATGATCTTATGCCTCTCTAATGTCTCTTTAATCATTCCAAGAACTAATAGGACCAAAGTGAAGAGAATTGAAGAAAATTAGATGATTTAAACTCATGAACTCCCATGATCAAGTAATTAGGCCATATGGTAAGAAACCTTCTTAGAATTGGAAGTTATTCAATTAGAATGATCTTATGCCTCTCTAATGTCTCTTTAATCATTCCTAAGAACTAATAGGACCAAAGTGAAGAGAATTGATAGAAAATTAGATGATTGCAAGCTCATGAACTCCCATGATCAAGTAATTAGGCCATATGGTAAGAAACCTTCTTAGAATTGGAAGTTATTCAATTAGAATGATCTTATGCCTCTCTAATGTCTCTTTAATCATTCCTAAGAACTAATAGGACCAAAGTGAAGAGAATTGATAGAAAATTAGATGATTGCAAGCTCATGAACTCCCATGATCAAGTAATTAGGCCATATGGTAAGAAACCTTCTTAGAATTGGAAGTTATTCAATTAGAATGATCTTATGCCTCTCTAATGTCTCTTTAATCATTCCTAAGAACTAATAGGACCAAAGTGAAGAGAATTGATAGAAAATTAGATGATTGCAAGCTCATGAACTCCCATGATCAAGTAATTAGGCCATATGGTAAGAAACCTTCTTAGAATTGGAAGTTATTCAATTAGAATGATCTTATGCCTCTCTAATGTCTCTTTAATCATTCCTAAGAACTAATAGGACCAAAGTGAAGAGAATTGAAAAAAAAATTAGATGATTGCAAGCTCATGAACTCCCATGATCAAGTAATTAGGCCATATGGTAAGAAACCTTCTTAGAATTGGAAGTTATTCAATTAGAATGATCTTATGCCTCTCTAATGTCTCTTTAATCATTCCTAAGAACTAATAGGACCAAAGTGAAGAGAATTGATAGAAAATTAGATGATTGCAAGCTCATGAACTCCCATGATCAAGTAATTAGGCCATATGGTAAGAAACCTTCTTAGAATTGGAAGTTATTCAATTAGAATGATCTTATGCCTCTCTAATGTCTCTTTAATCATTCCTAAGAACTAATAGGACCAAAGTGAAGAGAATTGATAGAAAATTAGATGATTGCAAGCTCATGAACTCCCATGATCAAGTAATTAGGCCATATGGTAAGAAACCTTCTTAGAATTGGAAGTTATTCAATTAGAATGATCTTATGCCTCTCTAATGTCTCTTTAATCATTCCTAAGAACTAATAGGACCAAAGTGAAGAGAATTGATAGAAAATTAGATGATTGCAAGCTCATGAACTCCCATGATCAAGTAATTAGGCCATATGGTAAGAAACCTTCTTAGAATTGGAAGTTATTCAATTAGAATGATCTTATGCCTCTCTAATGTCTCTTTAATCATTCCTAAGAACTAATAGGACCAAAGTGAAGAGAATTGATAGAAAATTAGATGATTGCAAGCTCATGAACTCCCATGATCAAGTAATTAGGCCATATGGTAAGAAACCTTCTTAGAATTGGAAGTTATTCAATTAGAATGATCTTATGCCTCTCTAATGTCTCTTTAATCATTCCTAAGAACTAATAGGACCAAAGTGAAGAGAATTGATAGAAAATTAGATGATTGCAAGCTCATGAACTCCCATGATCAAGTAATTAGGCCATATGGTAAGAAACCTTCTTAGAATTGGAAGTTATTCAATTAGAATGATCTTATGCCTCTCTAATGTCTCTTTAATCATTCCTAAGAACTAATAGGACCAAAGTGAAGAGAATTGATAGAAAATTAGATGATTGCAAGCTCATGAACTCCCATGATCAAGTAATTAGGCCATATGGTAAGAAACCTTCTTAGAATTGGAAGTTATTCAATTAGAATGATCTTATGCCTCTCTAATGTCTCTTTAATCATTCCTAAGAACTAATAGGACCAAAGTGAAGAGAATTGATAGAAAATTAGATGATTGCAAGCTCATGAACTCCCATGATCAAGTAATTAGGCCATATGGTAAGAAACCTTCTTAGAATTGGAAGTTATTCAATTAGAATGATCTTATGCCTCTCTAATGTCTCTTTAATCATTCCTAAGAACTAATAGGACCAAAGTGAAGAGAATTGATAGAAAATTAGATGATTGCAAGCTCATGAACTCCCATGATCAAGTAATTAGGCCATATGGTAAGAAACCTTCTTAGAATTGGAAGTTATTCAATTAGAATGATCTTATGCCTCTCTAATGTCTCTTTAATCATTCCTAAGAACTAATAGGACCAAAGTGAAGAGAATTGATAGAAAATTAGATGATTGCAAGCTCATGAACTCCCATGATCAAGTAATTAGGCCATATGGTAAGAAACCTTCTTAGAATTGGAAGTTATTCAATTAGAATGATCTTATGCCTCTCTAATGTCTCTTTAATCATTCCTAAGAACTAATAGGACCAAAGTGAAGAGAATTGAAAGAAAATTAGATGATTGCAAGCTCATGAACTCCCATGATCAAGTAATTAGGCCATATGGTAAGAAACCTTCTTAGAATTGGAAGTTATTCAATTAGAATGATCTTATGCCTCTCTAATGTCTCTTTAATCATTCCTAAGAACTAATAGGACCAAAGTGAAGAGAATTGATAGAAAATTAGATGATTGCAAGCTCATGAACTCCCATGATCAAGTAATTAGGCCATATGGTAAGAAACCTTCTTAGAATTGGAAGTTATTCAATTAGAATGATCTTATGCCTCTCTAATGTCTCTTTAATCATTCCTAAGAACTAATAGGACCAAAGTGAAGATAATTGAAAGAAAATTAGATGATTGCAAGCTCATGAACTCCCATGATCAAGTAATTAGGCCATATGGTAAGAAACCTTCTTAGAATTGGAAGTTATTCAATTAGAATGGTCTTATGCCTCTCTAATGTCTCTTTGATCATTCCTAAGAACTAATAGGACCAAAGTGAAGGGAATTGATAGAAAATTAGATGATTGCAAGCTTATGAACTCCCACGATCAAGTAATTAGGCCATATGGTAAGAAACCTTCTTAGTATTGGAAGTTATTCAATTAGAATGATCTTATGCCTCTCTAATGTCTCTTTAATCATTCCTAAGAACTAATAGGACCAAAGTGAAGAGAATTGATAGAAAATTAGATGATTGCAAGCTCATGAACTCCCATGATCAAGTAATTAGGCCATATGGTAAGAAACCTTCTTAGAATTGGAAGTTATTCAATTAGAATGATCTTATGCCTCTCTAATGTCTCTTTAATCATTCCTAAGAACTAATAGGACCAAAGTGAAGAGAATTGATAGAAAATTAGATGATTGCAAGCTCATGAACTCCCATGATCAAGTAATTAGGCCATATGGTAAGAAACCTTCTTAGAATTGGAAGTTATTCAATTAGAATGATCTTATGCCTCTCTAATGTCTCTTTAATCATTCCTAAGAACTAATAGGACCAAAGTGAAGAGAATTGATAGAAAATTAGATGATTGCAAGCTCATGAACTCCCATGATCAAGTAATTAGGCCATATGGTAAGAAACCTTCTTAGAATTGGAAGTTATTCAATTAGAATGATCTTATGCCTCTCTAATGTCTCTTTAATCATTCTAAGAACTAATAGGACCAAAGTGAAGAGAATTGATAGAAAATTAGATGATTGCAAGCTCATGAACTCCCATGATCAAGTAATTAGGCCATATGGTAAGAAACCTTCTTAGAATTGGAAGTTATTCAATTAGAATGATCTTATGCCTCTCTAATGTCTCTTTAATCATTCCTAAGAACTAATAGGACCAAAGTGAAGATAATTGATAGAAAATTAGATGATTGCAAGCTCATGAACTCCCATGATCAAGTAATTAGGCCATATGGTAAGAAACCTTCTTAGAATTGGAAGTTATTCAATTAGAATGATCTTATGCCTCTCTAATGTCTCTTTAATCATTCCTAAGAACTAATAGGACCAAAGTGAAGAGAATTGATAGAAAATTAGATGATTGCAAGCTCATGAACTCCCATGATCAAGTAATTAGGCCATATGGTAAGAAACCTTCTTAGAATTGGAAGTTATTCAATTAGAATGATCTTATGCCTCTCTAATGTCTCTTTAATCATTCCTAAGAACTAATAGGACCAAAGTGAAGAGAATTGATAGAAAATTAGATGATTGCAAGCTCATGAACTCCCATGATCAAGTAATTAGGCCATATGGTAAGAAACCTTCTTAGAATTGGAAGTTATTCAATTAGAATGATCTTATGCCTCTCTAATGTCTCTTTAATCATTCCTAAGAACTAATAGGACCAAAGTGAAGAGAATTGATAGAAAATTAGATGATTGCAAGCTCATGAACTCCCATGATCAAGTAATTAGGCCATATGGTAAGAAACCTTCTTAGAATTGGAAGTTATTCAATTAGAATGATCTTATGCCTCTCTAATGTCTCTTTAATCATTCCTAAGAACTAATAGGACCAAAGTGAAGAGAATTGATAGAAAATTAGATGATTGCAAGCTCATGAACTCCCATGATCAAGTAATTAGGCCATATGGTAAGAAACCTTCTTAGAATTGGAAGTTATTCAATTAGAATGATCTTATGCCTCTCTAATGTCTCTTTAATCATTCCTAAGAACTAATAGGACCAAAGTGAAGAGAATTGATAGAAAATTAGATGATTGCAAGCTCATGAACTCCCATGATCAAGTAATTAGGCCATATGGTAAGAAACCTTCTTAGAATTGGAAGTTATTCAATTAGAATGATCTTATGCCTCTCTAATGTCTCTTTAATCATTCCTAAGAACTAATAGGACCAAAGTGAAGATAATTGAAAGAAAATTAGATGATTGCAAGCTCATGAACTCCCATGATCAAGTAATTAGGCCATATGGTAAGAAACCTTCTTAGAATTGGAAGTTATTCAATTAGAATGATCTTATGCCTCTCTAATGTCTCTTTAATGATTCCTAAGAACTAATAGGACCAAAGTGAAGATAATTGAAAGAAAATTAGATGATTGCAAGCTCATGAACTCCCATGATCAAGTAATTAGGCCATATGGAAACAAAACCTTCTGAGAATTGGAAGTTATTCAATTAGAATGATCTTATGCCTCTCTAATGTCTCTTTAATCATTCCTAAGAACTAATAGGACCAAAGTGAAGAGAATTGATAGAAAATTAGATGATTGCAAGCTCATGAACTCCCATGATCAAGTAATTAGGCCATATGGTAAGAAACCTTCTTAGAATTGGAAGTTATTCAATTAGAATGATCTTATGCCTCTCTAATGTCTCTTTAATCATTCCTAAGAACTAATAGGACCAAAGTGAAGAGAATTGATAGAAAATTAGATGATTGCAAGCTCATGAACTCCCATGATCAAGTAATTAGGCCATATGGTAAGAAACCTTCTTAGAATTGGAAGTTATTCAATTAGAATGATCTTATGCCTCTCTAATGTCTCTTTAATCATTCCTAAGA
This sequence comes from Corymbia calophylla, assembly GCA_014182845.1. Classification (NCBI taxonomy): domain Eukaryota; kingdom Viridiplantae; phylum Streptophyta; class Magnoliopsida; order Myrtales; family Myrtaceae; genus Corymbia; species Corymbia calophylla. Next base: position 164 of record JABKBT010000014.1, on the reverse strand, counting down.
ACTAATAGGACCAAAGTGAAGATAATTGAAAGAAAATTAGATGATTGCAAGCTCATGAACTCCCATGATCAAGTAATTAGGCCATATGGTAAGAAACCTTCTTAGAATTGGAAGTTATTCAATTAGAATGATCTTATGCCTCTCTAATGTCTCTTTAATCATTC
>JABKBT010000019.1:0-45625 GCA_014182845.1 Corymbia calophylla | reverse complement strand
CCAAGATAAATCGATTATGAAAAATGAGCAAGTATCTAAAATTAGACCCGAAGGCTAGTGATCTTACCATTATCAGGATTATAAAAGTCCGAACGGGTTATCGTTGTAAAGATATCCGAAGAATAGTGGTAAGTAAGTGAAAGACAAAAACTGACTAGCATAGCTGGTTTTCTGCGAAACCTATATTAGTAGGTAATTTAAATAACATCTTAGCAGGTACAGAACTGTGATCCTGGAACGTAATTTTTGTATATATCGGGGATCGTGAAGATTTTATCGGAGAGTATTTGATCTCGGAAGGGTTAAGATGAATTTTAAACACCGGACATAGTACGATAAGGTTGTATGTCTAAAAGGGAAACAGCCCCGGAACAAGAGTTAATAAGGTTCCAAAATTATTATTAAGTGAAATAAAGGGATGTGTTTTTTAAACAACCAGGAAATAGGCTTAGAAGCTGCCATTTTGAAGACCTCGTAACAGAGCACTTGGTTATAAAATTTATATGTAAATATAAAAGAAAATTTCACCGAAAATTTAACGGATCTAAATAATATACTGAAACCTTGTTCGTATATATTTTTATATACGAGGTAGCAGAACATTGGATAAATCTTAGATTTGTTTTTTATAAAAATAAAAAATAGATAATCCAAGAGATAATGCTGACATGAGTAACGAAAAGCAATAATGCTCGCCTTAAGCTTATGGGATAGTAATTAATACGGTCTCTAAGTTATAAGTAAAAACTAATATAAACTATATTTTTATTCTTTTTGAATTAAAATGTAGTTATACGATGAGTATCTTTATGAAACAACTTTTTAGTGAAAAAGTTCTGGAAAATCAAAATTCTACGATTACAATTAAACTTTCTAATAGTATATAAAAATAGTATAAAAAAAGTTTAATTGTTTAATGTATTTATTTTTAAGTGTATTGCCTAAAATATTTAAAAGAATACATTTTTAATTGTAGACGGGCTATATGATAATAAACTGCTTTAACTACATGTTTATTATTATATAATGATACTGTACCTAGAAACTACCACAAGTAAGCAAGTAGAGAATACAAAGGCGTTTGAGTAATCAATCATTAAGGAACTCGGCAAATTGACTCACGTAATTCGGGATAAGGTGAGCCATTTTATTTAATACAGTAGAATAAAAGCTTTTACATAATTAAATAAAAGAGGAAGCATAGAATAGTGTTGTACGACTGTTTAATTAAAACAAAGCACTCTGCTAAGATACAAATCGAAATATTGAGTGTGATGTCTGCCCCGTGTCGGCTGGGTAACGTATGGGCTTAATATATTAATATAGTTAGGCTCTAAAGAAAACCCCGATAAACGGCGGCCTTACCGATAAGGGTCCTAAGGTAGCGGAATACCCTGGCCGTTAAATGCGGTCTTGCATGAATGATGTAACGATACAACAGCTGTCTCGATGATTGGCTCAGTGAAATTGGAATAACTGTGCAGATACAGTTTTTACCTCTAGTTGGGACGAGAAGACCCTATGCAGCTTTTACTGTTACCATTCTTAATTAGAATAAGAGAATTTTTAGTGTATAAAGGTAGTTTAGTTATATGTAACCCTTTTTTAAGGTGCTATATATAAATATATACATAATTGTAACACCTTTATTTACTCTGTTTTAATTATGTGTTTGGAAGACAGTTTATGCGGGGCACAGATCCCATAAAGAGTACCTGGGAATGTCCAAATTTCTAAATGTAAAATTGCATTTTTAGAATGCAGACAAATTTTATAACTTACATGCGTTGTTTAGTTATATTATTTGTTTAATATTTAATTTGATATATACAATATTGTATATTCGATTATTATTTAATTAAATTTAATTAATATTTTTTTAAGTAAGATTTTAACTATATGGTAAATAGATGTAAAATGAACTTTAAATTTTTATAAAAGTTTATAGTTTAAATGTATTATATTACTTTACATTTATGATGTTTATATTTACTTTAAAAGTTTAATGGCTTAATCTTGCTTTACTGTTAGACATACAGTCCATCAGTCGTAAGCGGGCATATGATCACAAGACACAGAAAGGAAAGGTCTTGGGTTATGAAAAAAGTTACGCTTAGGGATTAGTTGTTAGTCCCTCAATTTTTAATTTTTGGTTTCATTCTGGGTTAATTTCAAAAATAACTTTAATTAGTTAATTTGAAGCGAAACTTATATTATTAATTACTATAAGTACGTTAAACGACTAAAAATATAAAAAATATATTTTTGAATCCAGTTTCTATTCTTTTATGTGTTTAAGCTCACATTTTGAGCTTAATATACCATAACTAAAATTAGTATGGTAAAATTATATTAATAATTGTTAAATTTATACAAAAATTATATATAAAAATAATAAAATTGATTTTAATACAAATAAAAAAAAACTGTAAATACTATAAAAAATTTTCCTTCTTCAATAAGAGAATGAAATAATAGCATTTATGTTTTTAATAAAAATTATTTAAATTTAATACCTGAATCTAGTAAAGTTACTATGAAATTAATTAAAAATTATTTTAATTTATATAATAGTAATCTAGAGGTTAATTTAAGAAAAGAGAAATTACGTTTAAGATTTAAAAAATTATCTTCTAATAAAATATATGTAAGTAATGGTACTTTCAAACATACTAATAATGAAGTAATTATTACATTATATGTTTATAATAGACAAAAATTAATTACACTTTTTTTATTAAAGAAAGTTTAACAATTTATTAACTAAAAATATAACTAATAATTTATTAACCCTTAGATCTAAAATACAAGATTATATTAAAAAAACAATAATACAATTTTAGAAATACTTCAAAATGAAAACAACAAACAATTATATAATAAGTATAGTTTAAACACAAGATATTTTGAAAGAAATTTTTTAATTTTATTATAAAAAGTAGCTATAAAATATAAAAATATTTTTTATACAAACAAATGTTATATATTAATAAATCAAAATTCAATATAACTATCTAAGTTACTTAAGTAATTTATTAAAGAAAATTTATAATAAAAATGTACAATTCGATATTATAAATTTAAAGTATTTTTATTTAAATAGTGATATATTAACAGAATCTATATTATTAAAAATAAGAAGAGATAGAAGAAAGTTATTAAAAAAACTAAGATTTTACTAATTAGATCAAAATTAATAAAATAAGTAAACTTATAAATTATAAACCAATTAGTAAAAACACATTGAATTTAAGTAAAAAATATAGATCCTATAAGTTACTTAATATTAAATGATGTAAATAAGAATAAAAAATCTGTAAAAAAAACAGCTTTAAGTTTAATAAAATATAAAAAGAGTAACAGGTGTTAGATTAGAAGTAAGTGGAAGATTAACAAGACGTTTTACGGCATCAAGATCATTATCAAAACTTAGATATAAAAGGAAATTTAATAGATATAGATTCATCTTATTTAGGTTTATCTTCAGTATATTTAAGAGGTAATCTTAGATCAAATGTACAATATACTAAATTAAAATCTAAAACACGTATAGGATCTTTTTGGATTCAAAGGATGAATAAGTAGTTACTAGTAATATAATAATAACATGTTATCACTTTACAGCAAAAAGAATAGAAAAATAAATAGTCTGAACCGTTTCGAGAGGGAATGGAAATAAAAGAAAATCTTTTATGATAACAAAAAATTGAACAGGCTAATGTGCGCAAGAGAGTACAAATTGAGTGCGCGGTTTGGCACCTCGATGTCGGCTTAGCTCATCCACATGAACGCAGGAATCATGAAGGGTCCGACTGTTCGTCGGTTAAAGAGCTACACGAGCTGGGTTTAATACGTCGTGAGACAGTATGGTTTCTATCTTCTAGAGGGAAATAAAGTAAAATAAAGACAGCCCCCCTTGTACGAAAGGAACTGGGTATGTTGACCTATGGTTTACTTGTTGTTTATAATAGTAGGTATATTCACTTATATACTATAAATTTTTATAAGCACGGCAGGAAAGCTACGTCAGTTAAAAATAAGCACTGAAAGCATATAAGTGCAAAGTTTTCTTTAGGATACTTTTTTTATTCGTATTAAAACAATACGAATTATATATATATACATATATAAACAATAGGCTTTAGTTGTAAGAAATTTAATTTTTAAGCATAAAGTACTAATTTTCATAAATTACTATATAATACTATATATCAATTATTTACTATAATAAGCCCGTTTAGCATAAAAAAGTAATGCAACCGTTTTTGTAATCGGTTTACGTAAGTGCGATACTTGCATCGGGCTATGTTAATTGAGACCCAGTTGTCAAGTCAGGTTAAGACATAACATTTTCACTGTTACATACGAGAGTTCGAATCTCTCCTGGGTTACTTAAGGGAAATTAGCTCAGCGGTAGAGCAGTCGTTTTACACACGAATTGTCAGGTGTTCAAATCACTTATTTCTCATAAGTTGGTTTAATTTTTATGCGGTTTGATGTAATGGCTAACATTTTAGGCTCATGACCTAACTATTAGGGTTCAAATCCTTAGGCCGCAAGGCTATAGCTTAATTGGTAAAAGCCAACTGCTCATGATAGTTTAGATGAGTGTTCGAATCACTCTGGCCTTATATCCGAGTGCTGGAAATGGTAGACAGGATAAACTTAAGATTTATTGATTTTTATCATAAAGGTTCAAGTCCTTTTCGGATATAATTATCAAATGTTTATTTGATAAATTTTTTTATTGTTTAAACTTAAACAATAACCTAACGAAACTTTCGTTAAAAGGGGATATAGTTTAATTGGCAAAACTGCGATTTTGCATATCGTTATTTTAGGTTCAATTCCTAATGTTTCCATATATGTTATACCTACTATAATAGGTATAATAAATTTATAATGATTTAGCCGTTATTTTTAATAACATACATAGTAAAACTATGTGTGTATGTCAAAAATTATACTTATTTTAATATTAAGTAAAAGTATAAACTTTTAAACTTACGGATTAGAGCCAGGTGGTTAGGCGCCTTATTTGGGTTGAGGACTAGTTATGTTCGAATCATAATAATCGAAAGAGTTAGTAACTTAATTGGTAAAGGGTTTCCTTGTCGAGGAAATAGATGCCGGGTCGGAGCCGGTCTAACTCGTTTTGAAGGAAAAGTTGCTATTGGTATGGCGAGATATTTGCTAAATATTGTGTATTTAACACTTGGATGTTCGAATCATCTTCTTTCCGTCTGTTAAATTAGTATTAAACTAAGCACGTATTTTTAATTTAGAAAAACTTTTATAATAAATGACAAATTTAGTCAGAAGTAATTTTCAGGCTCATCCCTTTCATTTAGTATCTCCTTCACCGTGACCTATGTATACTAGTATTAGTTTATTAGCTCTTACTTTAAATGCTGTACTATCTTTCCATAGTTTTAGTTATGCAATAAACTTTTTACTTATATCAATTGCAGCTGTGACTTTAAGTATGTCTTTATGATTCAGAGATATAATTTCTGAAGGTACATATTTAGGTAATCACACTTTAGCCGTGCAAAGAGTATAAACATGGGTGTAGGTTTATTTATAGTTTCAGAAGCATTATTCTTCTTAGCTATTTTCTGAGCTTTCTTCCATAGTGCTTTATCACCTACTGTAGAATTAGGAGCACATTGACCACCTATGGGTATAGAAGCAGTTAATCCTTTTGAATTACCTTTAATAAACACAGTAATATTACTATCATCTGGTTTTACAGTTACATATGCTCATCACTCTTTAATACAAGGTAATAGAAAAGGAAGTTTATATGGATTAATAGCAACTGTTGTAATAGCTATATTTACAGCTTTCCAAGGTGTAGAATATACAGTTTCTTCATTTACTATTTCTGATGGAACATATGCTTCTTGTTTCTATTTTGGTACAGGATTTCATGGATTACACGTTATTATAGGTACTGCTTTCTTAGCTGTAGGTTTTATGACGTGTACTTGCCTATCATTCAACAGAAAAAACCATCATCTTGGTTTAGAATCTGGTATTCTATACTGACATTTTGTGGATGTTGTTTGATTATTTTTATATGTTTCAGTTTATTACTGAGGAGCTGGTTAAATTTAACAGTTATCATTGTAATAAAGTTAATTAAAAATAAAAAAAAAAAAAAAGAAAAAAAAAATGTTATTAACTAGTATATTTTTATTATTATTATCTAACGGACTGACAGTAAGAAAAGACGTTTCTATTTTATATTCAAGAATAGCTATATTTATTTTAATGTATTGTATTTTTATCTTCATATATGAGTTTTATATGACTTATATAGAAAAAGGATTAGGTTTATATAATGGTTTATTTATTGCCAGTTCTATAACACATACATTCCAAATATTTATATTTATAGCAAGTTCTATAATATTACTACTGACAGGTTTTTATCCTAGAAAACTATATGGTGACAACGCGGAAAACAAAAATATTAATAGCTTAATAAGCATAGTTATTAATAAAATGGCCGAACAATATACAATTATTGAATATGCTTTAATTATATTATTTGTAATAATAGGTGGAGCATTACTATTATCAAGTGGTGATTTCATATCTATATTTTTATGTATAGAATTACAAAGTTATGGTTTATATATTTTATCTACAATATATAGAGATTCTGAATCAGCTACATCTTCAGGTTTAACTTACTTTTTACTTGGTGGTTTATCATCATGTTTTATCTTATTAGGTATAGTATTTATATATGTAAATACAGGTGTAACTAGTTTAGATAGTTTTCTATGTTATAACTAACTTAACAACAAGTTATGAATTTTTAAGTCCTTGATATAAATCTGAATACATAACATATTCATTATTGATTATATCTGTAGGGCTATTATTTAAAATAGCAGCCGCTCCTTTCCATTTTGATCTCCAGATGTATATGATGGAATACCTACAATAGTAACAACATTTGTAGCAAATATGGCAAAAATATCAATATTAGTATTAATGTTGGATTTAGTTCATTATACTAGTGAAACATTAACAAAAGTAACTTTTAATTGAACAACGGGAATTTTAATAAGTTCTTTATTATCTTTAGTAATAGGTACAGTACTAGGTTTAACACAAACTAGAATAAAAAGATTATTCGCTTATAGTACTATATCTCATGTAGGATTTATTTTATTAGCATTAGGTGTTAACACTGTAGAATCAAGTAAAGCTTTTATGTTTTATTTAATGCAATATACAATTACTAATATTAATGGATTTATGATATTAGTTGCTATAGGTTTCAGTTTATATCTATATGCTAATAACAATCTTATTTATACAAAATTAAAAGATAAAAACAATTCACCTATTCAACTAATAAGTCAAATAAAAGGATACTTTTATATTAATCCTATTTTAGCTATATGTTTATCTGTAGTTATGTTATCATTTGCAGGTATACCTCCTTTTGTAGGATTTTTTGCTAAATTAATGGTTTTCTCATCTGCATTAGACAATGGTTTTGTATTCTTAGTATTAATTGCAGTTATTACAAGTGTAATAGGTGCAGTTTATTATTTAGGTATAATAAAAACTATGTTTTTTGATAAAAATGAGTATGAAAAATATAATTTAGATTTAAACGTAACCTTATCTAGTTATCTAAGTGCTCCTATATCTATTCTAACTTTATTAATATTATTATTTATTTTAATACCTAATGAGTTATTAAATTTAAGTGATATATTATCTATAATATCTTTCTCAGATAATTTACATTTTTAATTTAAAATTTTTAAATTTTATTTTGGGTCATTATGACTCAAAAGTGTGTTAGTTTAATGGTTAGAATGTAGTGCTACGGACACTTATATACAAGTTCGAATCTTGTACACACTTAAGCCTTTATAGCTCAAAGGTAGAGCAAAATACTGTTAATAATTGTATAGATGTTCGAGTCATCTTAAAGGCGAAAATAGTATATATATTTATTAAATTATATAATAATTAGCTAGGGATAGTTTAACTGGTTAGAACATTAATTTCATGCATTAATAGTGAGAATTCTGTTAATTTCTCTCCTGGCTACTATAGATTATTTTACTATTACTTTATTTAGTTGTACAAAACATTATTTCCTTTCTTAAAGGAAGAAAAATTATATAAAAAATTTAAGCTATAATTTTACAAAACAAAAAAGAAAAAAAAAAAATGAGAACATTAAAAGCCAATTTTTTATTAAAAGTTGTGAATTCATATTTAGTAGATTCACCACAACCTTCAAATATGAATTATTTTTGAAACATTGGTTCATTATTAGGTTTATGTTTAGTAATACAAAATAGTAACAGGTGTTACTTTAGGTATGCATTATACAGCAAACATATATGAAGCCTTTGATTCTGTAGAACACATTATGAGAGATGTAAATAACGGATGATTTATAAGATATTGTCATGCAAATACAGCATCTGCATTCTTTGCTTTAGTTTACTTACACATATCTAAAGGTTTATATTACGGATCATACAGAGCGCCTAGAACAATGGTATGAATAATAGGAGTAGTAATGTTTTTATTAATGATAATTATTGCTTTCCTAGGTTATGTTTTACCTTATGGTCAAATGTCATTGTGAGGTGCTACAGTTATAACTAATCTAATGAGTGCTATACCATGAGTAGGACAAGATATAGTAGAATTTTTATGAGGAGGATTTAGTGTAAATAATGCTACATTAAATAGATTCTTTTCATTACATTATGTATTACCTTTTGCATTAACAGGTATGGTTTTATTACACTTTATGGCATTCCACGTATCAGGATCAGGTAACCCTATAGGTGTTACAGGTAATTTAGATAGAATACCTTTTGCACCTTACTATATATTTAAAGATTTAATTACTGTATTTGCATTTATGTTTGTATTATCTTTATTTGTATTCTTTATCCCTAACGTATTAGGAGATAGTGAAAATTATGTAATGGCTAATCCTATGCAAACACCTCCAGCTATAGTTCCGGAATGATACCTTTTACCATTCTATGCTATACTGAGATCAATTCCTAATAAATTATTAGGAGTTGTAGCAATGATAGTTGCTATATTAATATTATTAGCTATGCCTTTCTCAGATTTATCTAAATTAAGAGGAAACCAATTTAAACCAATATCTAAATTTTTATTATTCTCTTTTGGTGCTAATTTCTTAATATTAATGGCTTTAGGTGCTAAACACGTGGAAACACCTTTCATAGAATTTGGTCAAATATCTACAGCTCTTTACTTTAGTTATTTCATAGTACTATTACCTTTAGCAGGTATAATAGAAAATACAGTAGTATTCTTCTCTACTGAAAAAAAGTTCTAAATCTATAGTATCTTCTACATTAACTGTTGTAGTAGTAGGTGTAGTTATATATTTATTTTCTGATATATTTTTATCATAATTATAATTAAACAAAATATAAGTTATTTGTAAAAACAAACTACTGTATATTTATGAGTTTAATAGACTCATAGTTCGAGAAGCTCAATTGGTTGAGCGGAACACTGAAAGATGTTTAGGTTGTAAGTTCAAGTCTTACCTCGAGCAAGTAAAAAAAAATTTTTAATAGGTGTGCTGAAATTTGGTATACAGGTTTCGCTTAGGACGAAATGGTTAAAAACTTTGCAAGTTCGAGTCTTGCCACCTATAATATGTTGTAGACTAATCGGTAAGTCATAAATTTTTGGTATTTACTATTGAGTGTTCGAATCGCTCCAACATAAACGAAATGACCATATAAAAAATTATTTTTTGTATAATATATTTTTAAATCCTTATATATTTAAGGCGGATATAGTTTAATGGCAGAACAACTGTATGTGGCACAGTATATCCTTGTTCAATTCAAGGTATCCCCCTTCATTTCATATCGGCCAATCCATAATTTGATCTATAAATTATTACATGAAATTATCAATAATTTTATTTTTAATAGGAATTCTAGGTTTTGTATTAAATAGAAAAAATATAATTTTATTACTTATATCGATAGAGATAATGTTATTATCAATAACATTTTTAGTATTGATAACATCACTTAGTTTGATGACATACTAGGCCAAACTTTTGCTATATATATAATAGCTATAGCAGGTGCAGAATCTGCAATAGGTTTAGGAATTTTAGTAGCTTTCTATAGATTAAGAGGAAGTATCGCTATTAATTATTAATGTATTTAGCTTTGATTGTGTTACCTTTATTAGGTTCAATAGTTTCAGGTTTCTTTGGTAGAAAAGTAGGTGTAACAGGTGCTCAAATAATAACTTGTGTTTGTGTTATCACTACTACATTTTTGGCTATATTAACATATTTTGAAGTAGGACTAAATAATATACCTGTTACAATACATTTATTCAGATGATTAGATTCAGAATATCTTAATATATCATGAGGTTTTAATTTTGATTCTTTAACTGTATCTATGTTAATACCTGTATTAATAGTTTCTTCTTTAGTACATTTCTATTCAATAGGTTATATGAGTCATGATCCTCATAATCAAAGATTTTTCAGTTATTTAAGCTTATTCACTTTTATGATGATAATATTAGTAACAGGTAATAATTTTTTAGTTATGTTTGTAGGATGAGAAGGTGTAGGTGTATGTTCATATCTTTTAGTTAGTTTTTGATTTACTAGAATAGCAGCAAATCAAAGTTCTATGTCCGCTTTTTAACTAACAGAGTAGGAGATTGTTTTTAACTATAGGTATGTTTGCAATTTTATGATCTTTTGGTAATATAGATTATTACACAGTATTTTCATTAGCTCCTTATTTTAGTGAAAATGTTATAACTATAATAGGTATATGTTTATTAATAGGAGCTATGGCTAAAAGTTCACAAGTAGGATTACATGTTTGATTACCTTTAGCCATGGAAGGTCCTACACCAGTTAGTGCTTTAATTCATGCTGCTACTATGGTAACAGCGGGTGTGTATTTATTAATGCGTTGTAGTCCTTTAATAGAATACAGTTCAACAGTTTTAATCTTATGTTTATGATTAGGAGCTATTACTACTGTATTTAGTTCTCTTATAGGTTTATTCCAACAAGATATTAAAAAAGTTATAGCTTATTCTACTATGAGTCAATTAGGTATGATGGTTATAGCAATAGGTTTATCTTCATATAATATAGCATTATTCCATTTAGTTAATCATGCCTTTTACAAAGCCCTTTTATTCTTAGGAGCTGGAGCTGTAATTCATGCAGTAGCAGACAATCAAGATTTCAGAAGATATGGAGGATTAATTTCTTATTTACCTTTAACTTATTCTGTTATGCTAATTGCCTCTTTAAGTTTAGTAGCTATTCCTTTTATGACAGGTTTCTATTCTAAAGATTTGATAATTGAATCTGCCTTTGGTAAATCAGATTATTCTAGTATAATTGTTTATTTTATAGCTACTATTGGTGCTATGTTTACTACTCTTTATTCAGCAAAAGTTTTATATTTAACATTTATAGCTAATCCTAATGGTCCTATAGTAAACTATAAAAAAGAAACTGCTGCACACGAAGGTGATGTTTTCATGAGTACACCTTTAGTTATTTTAGCTATATTCTCAATATTCTTCGGTTATATAACTAAAGATATTTACGTTGGTTTAGCTTCAGGATTCTTCTCAGATAACAGTTTATTTATACATCCTAATCATGAAATAATGTTAGATACAGAATTTGCTGTACCTACTTTATTTAAATTATTACCTTTCTTCTTTACTATTTCTTTATTCACTTTATATATATTATTATCAGAATTTAAACCTAATCTTTTAATTAACTTCAAATTTACTAATATAGGTTATAGTATATTTGGTTTCTTAAACCAAAGATTTATGGTTGATCATTATTATAACAAATATATTACTGAAGGTATACTTACTTTAGGAGGTCAAACCACTATAATTATGGACAAAGGATCCGTTGAACGTTTTGGACCTTTTGGGTTAGAAAAATTTCTTTAGTACATTAAGTAAAAATATAGATAATTTAAGCACAGGTGTAGTAACTACGTATGCCCTATATATACTTATAGGTTTAATTAGTTATATATCTGTATTAAGTTTCGCATATATAGGTAATTCTATTATTATATTAACATTAACAATAATATTTATTACTTTAAAGACTAATAATAGTACAATAAACAATAAATAGTTATAATCACAACTGTTTATGTACTGATACTTTTTAAAGTATCATTTATACCCTTTTAAATTTATTGTCTATTATTATTTATTAATACTTTTAAGTATTTTAAAAGTATTAATAAATTTCTATTAGCTTAATGGTAGAGCAGAACACTTCTAATGTTCAGATTAAGGTTCAAATCCTTAATGGAAATAAGTGGCTATAGGTTAATGGTAGACTTGTCGCCTTCCAAGCGATTTGTGTCGATTCGAATTCGGCTAGCCACATAAGGTTCTTTAACTTAATTGGTAAAGTGCGTTCTTGATAAGGATGTTATTCAAGTTCGATTCTTGAAAGAATCAAGATAAAGTCTTTATTTATAATTTTAGACTATAATTTTACATTTTACTTAGATTAATATAAATAAAATACTTTACATTTAATAATAGGTTGTAAAAACAGAAATTTCCTTTTAAGGAAGCAATAATAAATAAATATGAATAAATTTTACATATTTTATAAAAATATGTAAAAACAAAATTTATTATACATAAAAAAATAAATGATAAGCATTTGACTTATTCAAAGCAATATAATAGCTCTATTTCATCTTATAAAGAAACAAATGAAAATACAAACAAAATAAGTAGATTAACTGAAATAACAATGTGAAAAGAACGTTGATTTTTATCATCTAATGCTAAAGATATAGGTACATTATATTTAATATTTGCTTTATTCTCTGGTTTAGCTGGAACAGCCTTTTCTGTTTTAATACGTTTAGAACTATCAGGACCAGGTGTTCAATATATAGCAGATAATCAATTATATAACAGTATAATAACAGCTCATGCTATACTTATGATATTCTTTATGGTTATGCCTGCATTAATAGGAGGGTTTGGTAACTTTTTATTACCTTTACTAGTAGGAGGACCCGATATGGCTTTCCCTAGATTAAATAACATAAGTTACTGATTATTAATACCAAGTTTAGTATTATTTGTATTTGCAGGAATGATAGAAAATGGAGCAGGTACAGGTTGAACTATGTACCCTCCTTTATCTAGTGTACAAAGTCATAGTGGTCCTAGTGTGGATCTTGCTATTTTTGCTTTACACTTATCAGGTATAAGTAGTTTATTAGGAGCCATGAATTTTATAACTACTATATTAAACATGAGAAGTCCTGGTATAAGATTACACAAATTAGCTTTATTTGGGTGAGCTGTAGTAATAACAGCAGTATTATTATTATTATCCTTACCAGTTTTAGCAGGAGCAATAACAATGGTTTTAACAGATAGAAATTTCAATACATCATTCTTTGAAGTAGCAGGAGGAGGAGATCCTTTATTATACCAACATCTTTTCTGATTCTTCGGACATCCGGAAGTTTATATTTTAATTATACCAGGTTTTGGTATTATTAGTACAACTATCTCAGCTAGTTCTAATAAAACTGTGTTTGGATACTTAGGTATGGTATATGCTATGATGTCTATAGGTGTATTAGGTTTTGTAGTTTGAAGTCACCACATGTATAGTGTAGGTTTAGACGTGGATACAAGAGCTTATTTTACAGCTGCTACATTAATAATTGCAGTACCTACAGGTATAAAAATATTTAGTTGATTAGCTACTTCATACGGAGGATCACTACATTTAACACCATCGATGTTATTTGCTTTAGGTTTTGTAGTAATGTTCACTATTGGAGGATTAAGTGGGGTTGTTTTAGCAAATGCTTCTTTAGATATAGCATTCCATGATACTTACTATGTAGTGGCTCATTTCCACTATGTTTTATCTTTGGGTGCGGTATTTGCATTGTTCAGTGCATGATACTATTGAATACCAAAAATAACAGGTTTAAATTATAACATGAAATTAGGAAAAGTTCATTTCTTTATATTATTTATAGGAGTTAATGTAACATTCTTCCCACAACACTTCTTAGGATTACAAGGTATGCCTAGAAGAATAAGTGATTACCCTGATGCATTTGCAGGATGAAATTTTGTAAGTAGTTTTGGATCTATAATCAGTGTAGTAGGAACTTGACTTTTCTTATACATTGTTTACAAACAATTAGTAGAAGGAACTGCAGCTCAAAAATATCCTTGAACAACTCCTCAATTCTTCAGTGATTTATTCCAAACATTATTCAACAGAAATTACAGTTCATTAGAATGATGTTTAAATAGTCCACCTAAACCACATGCGTTTGTAACTCTTCCTTTACAAAGTTTATTTGGTTTATCTTTATTTAGCTCTGTTAAATTTGATGCTCCTGAAGCCTGAGGGTTATTTTTTCAAGATAGCGCTACACCTCAAATGGAAGGGATAGAAGAATTACATAATAATATATTTTTTTATCTAGCTGTAGTTATGTTTGCCGTTACTTGAATATTTTTCTCAATAGTAATAACTTATACTAAATCTAAAATATCTAATAAATACGTTAGTCATGGTACATTAGTTGAATTAATATGAACTATTACACCAGGGTTAATTTTAATATTAATAGCCTTTCCTTCTTTCAAATTATTATATTTAATGGACGAAGTTATGGATCCAGCTTTAGTTATATACGGAGAAGGACACCAATGATACTGAAGTTACCAATATCCTGATTTTACTAATGTAGATGATGAATATATAGAATTTGATTCTTACATAGTCCCTGAAAGTGACCTAGAAGAAGGTACACTTAGAATGTTAGAAGTGGATAACAGAGTAATAATACCTGAATTAACACATACTCGTTTTGTTGTATCAGGTGCTGATGTTATACATTCATATGCTTGCCCATCTTTAGGTATAAAATGTGATGCTTATCCAGGTAGATTAAACCAATCATCTGTATATTTAAATAGAGAAGGTACTTTTTATGGACAATGTTCAGAAATATGTGGTATATTACACAGTTCTATGCCTATTGCTATACAAAGTGTAAGTTTAAATAAATTCTTATACTGATTATATGATCTTATAGGTTCATAATTTTTAATATTAAAAATTTATAATATACTTTAGAAATAAAGTATCATTTTTTTTTTATCTCCTTAGGAGTACTTAACAATTAACGAGAGTGATATAATAAAACAATCTAAAAAATGCCACAACTTAATCCAATATACTTTATGAATCAATTAACATTTAATTTTTTAGTTTTAACTATATTAATTTATATGTTTTCTAAATTTATATTACCAAGAAATGTTCTTTTATTTACAGCACGTACATACATAAGTAAATTAATATAAATTTATATTAATTACAACAATTTTATACTACAACATATAAATTAAATAATAATTTAATCATGACAAAAAATTTATATATCTCTAATAGTCCATTAGATCAATTTGAAATAAGAGATTTATTTAATGTAAAAGCCAATATTTTAGGTAACATACAAATATCATTAACAAATTTAGGATTATATTTAATGATAGCATTATTTGTAATATTAGCTATGCATTTATTATCTACAAATTTTAACCATATAACACCTAATAACTGATCTATATCACAAGAAACAATTTATGCAACAGTACACAGTATTGTTGTTAATCAAATAAATGCAAATAAAGGACAAGTATACTTCCCTTTAATGTATACTTTATTTATCTTTATATTAATAAACAATTTAATAGGTTTAGTACCATACAGTTTTTCTGTTACTTCACACTTTATATTAACATTTTCTATTAGTTTTACTGTAGTATTAGGAGCAACAATTGTTGGTTTTAACAAACATGGATTAGAATTCTTTTCTTTATTTGTTCCAGCAGGTTGTCCTTTAGCATTATTACCTTTATTAGTATTAATAGAATTTATTTCATATTTATCTAGACCTGTATCATTAGGTTTAAGATTAGGAGCTAATATCTTAAGTGGTCACATGTTATTAAGTATTTTAGAGGATTTACTTATAATATAATGACTTCAGGTATTATCTATTTTGTTTTAGGTTTAGTACCTTTAGCTTTTATAATAGCCTTTTCAGGATTAGAATTAGGTATTGCATTTATTCAAGCACAAGTTTTTGTAGTTTTAAGCTCATCTTATTTAAAAGATAGTTTAGATTTACATTAATATATAAATATATATAAAAAGAAAAACAAATACCTAATATTAAAAAAGTTAAATTTTTTATAAGTTTATAATTTATTTTTTAATAGAAAAGTCAAGAGCTAATTACGTATAATAAAAAAGGTAACTTTAAGTATTTAACAGAAAATAACTACCATTTAATAATATAAATAGGTACGAACCTGTCTCTTATATTTAGCGGTTTTTAATTTTGAGTACACATAGGTAATACAGGAACCCGCTTAAATAAGTTAGTATTTTAGATATATATATATATTAATAAAAACACCCAAAAAAAAAAAAATATAATGAATGTTTAATTAGTCATTTATGATTTGACTAATTAAAGTTATTAATAATTAAATAATTAAAGATTATATCTTATACAAGAAATTTTGTATATAAAAAATTTAATAAAAAGTTGAGTTTGATGATGGCTCTGAATGAACGCTGTCCAAGTGCTTAACACATGCTAATCTAACGTTACTTTTTATAAAGTAAAGTGGTGAACAGGTGAGTAAAAGATTATATAACTACCTTTTAGTAGGGGGAAAAATCCCTATAAAAATAAAAAGAAAAAGTAAATTTCGCTAAAAGATGTTATATGATTAACCGGGAAAGTAATAGAAAAATTCTAGCTAAAATTCTGGTAGTCGAGACTGAGAGGTCGATCGATCACAGTGGGTCTGAAAAAACCCCACGGCGTACAGCACAGCAGTGAGGAATATTGGTCAATGGCCTAACGGCTGAACCAGCAACTTGAAGAATGTAAAACGATTATATCGTATAAAATTCTGGATAAAAACTGATAATGACAATTATTTATCTATAAGTCTTGTCTAAATTACGTGCCAGCAGACGCGGTAATACGTAAAAGACTAGTGTTATTCATCTTCAATGGGTTTAAAGGGTACCTAGACGGAAAATAAAGCCTAATGAGGAACTAATTTTCTAGAGTTTAATAAGAGAAGGTAGAACTTGCGGAGTAGAGTTGATATTCTTTTATACCGATGAAGACTGATAACGGCGAAGGCAACCTTTTAGAAAAACTGACGTTGAGGGACGAAGCCTTGGGTAACGATAAGGATTAGAGACCCTAATAGTCCAAGGAGACAATTATGAATGTCATAAATTAATATTAAGATAAAATTATATTAATAATTATCTATAAATTAGTTTATAAATGAAAATGTAAGCATTCCACCTCATGAGTAAAGCGGCAACGCTCAAATTGAAATCATTAGACCGTTTCTGAAACCAGTAGTGAAGTATGTTATTTAATTCGATGATCCGCGAATAACCTTACCACAATTTGAATATTTTTACAAGTGCTGCATGGCTGTCTTTAGCTAATGTCGTGAGATTTGGTTAACTCCTTTAATTAGCGCAAGCCCTTACTTTATTTAATATGTTTTTATAAAGTAGTTCGCCATTATATCGGTAAGATAAAAGGGACCAAGACAAGTCATCATGACCTTAATATTGTGGGCTATAGACGTGCCACATATGCCTAGACAAAGGGAAGCAAAGATGCGAATAGCGAGCTAATCCCCAAAATAGGTAATAATAAGAATTGTAGTCTGAAATTCGACTGCATGAATAAGGAATTACTAGTAATCGTGAATCACCACGTCACGGTGAATACAATATCAGATGGGTACTAACTACTCGTCAGGCGCTGAAAGGGGTACGTGCAATAAGTTTGGTTATTTATTCACATTAGTATATTTTATTTTCTGTATATTCGTGTTTATGTAGCTTTCGTATGCGTGGCCCTAATTAGTGTTAAGTCGAAATATGGTTCGTGTAATGGAAATTGCACGGGATTTATTATCCTTAATTTTTTTGTGTTTCACAAGTTGTAAGAGCAAATTCTTTTACAACATCTTTGCTGGTATTGCTTTTATTTTGGTTCAAATCCAAAAAAAAGATGTTCTTATTTGAAAAGATTATTTTTTATTTTTATGAATATTTATATATTAAATGAAATTTTTTCCGGCTTTTTATCTCAGTTTTTAGATTTATTATCTATTATTTCTATTTTTTTCGGTATTTTCATTATAGTTAGCAAAAATCCTATAGTTTCTGTTTTATTTTTAATAATGTTATTTTCTAGCATTTCTATTTATTTAATTTTACTAGGTGCAAAATTTATTGGTATTTCTTATTTACTTGTTTATGTTGGGGCTGTTTCTATTTTATTCCTTTTCATTTTAATGTTAATTAACATTAGAGTTTCTGAACTTGTTAGTGATACAAATAATAACATACCTTTAGCTATTATAACTATTTTAGCTTTTATTAATCCTATTAACCAAATATTGCCAGATCAAAATGTAAGATACGATTCTTTTATCGATGTATTATTTAAAGGTGAAATTAATAAGTTATTTGATTATTTAAAAAATAATAATCAAATATCTTATGCTTCTTCTAAAAGTTGAGATGGTAATATTTATGATAGTATAGATATAATGACTATAGGTAATGTTTTATATTCTAGTTACTCTATATGATTAATTATAAGTTCTATTATATTATTATTAGCTATGGTAGGTGCTATAGTTATCACTATTAAACAAAAAGATATTTAATTAACATATTACCGTTTGGATTGTTATCTGTTTTAATTCTTTAATTTAACTATATTAGTTAGAGACTTTAGTTTAAAGGTAAAACATGTGGCTTTTAATCATTATAATACAGGTTCGAATCCTGTAAGTCTTACTTTTTTAATAAGATAAAAGGAAGGTTCCGTGTGTTGGTTAACGGGTTGAGCTGTAAACTCAATAGCTACTAGCTACCGGAGGTTCGATTCCTTTCCTTCCTACAGTATAAAGTTTTTTAAGATATAATTTATATTAAAATTCATTTTTTTTACTTAAATTTACTTTAAATTAACAAAATAAATCGTAATATATAATTTATTTATTATATAAAGTCTTTTAAAAGACTAGAGAATTGACCGAGTGGTTTAAGGTGGTAAGCTTGAAACTTATTTGATTTAAATAATCACATCCGTTCGAATCGGATATTCTCTGACATTTGCTTTACCGGTGGGTATGGTTTAACGTATTTTTCAAGAGGTAAGAAATTTTTCAAGTAAAATATCAATGTTAACATCTTTAATAATTTTACCTTTTCTAGGTATTTTAACTATTTTTGGTTCTATTTCTTTTAAAAATGTTGGACCCAAAATAATAAAATCTACTGCTTTAGGTTTTACCATTTTAAATTTCATTATTAGCTTATTTATGTTTATATTATACGATTTTAGTGGAAAACAATATCAGTTTGTACAAGAAAAATATGAGATAAGTAACTATGACTTCTTTTTAGGTGTAGATGGTTTATCTATATATTTTGTATTATTAACTACATTTATAATGCCAATAGCTATAATATCAAATTGAAAATCTGTAAAAGATAATGTAATATCATTTGTTATTATAATGTTATTATTAGAATCTTTATTATTACTAGTATTTTTAGTTTTAGATATACTATTATTTTATATATTTTTTGAAAGTATTTTAGCTCCTTTATTTATTTTAATAGGAATATTAGGATCAAAAGATAAAGTAAGAGCCAGTTTCTACTTTTTCTTATACACATTACTTGGTTCACTATTTATGCTTTTATCTATAATAACTATGTTTTCTATTACAGGTACTACAGATTTTGAAGTTTTATCTAAATCTAATTTTATATACTCAACACAAATATTCTTATTTTTAGGTATAATAGTAGCTTTTTCTGTTAAAACTCCTATTATATATTTAAACAGTTGACTGTTAAAAGCACACGTTGAATCTCCATTATCTGGTAGTATTATCTTAGCTGCTATAGTTTTAAAACTTAGTTTATACGGTGTATTTAGATTAGTCTTACCTATATTACCTAAAGCTTTTATGGTTTGTACTTATTTAGTCTTCCTTATAGGAGTTGTAACTATAATATATGCTAGTTTAAGTACAATTAGAACTATCGATGTTAAAGAACTTATTGCTTATTCTTCTGTATCTCATGCAGCTGTGTATTTTATAGCTATATTTAGTAATGTACTACAAGGTATACAAGGTGGAATATGTTTAGGTTTAGCTCACGGATTTGTTTCTTCTGGTTTATTTATTTGTGCTGGAGGTGTTTTATATGATAGATCTCATACTAGATTGATTACATATTATAGAGGTATAGCACAAATGATGCCTATTTTTTCTATATTATTCTTCTTATTATGTTTAGGTAATTGTGGAGCTCCTCTTACTTTTAACTTTATAGGTGAATTTATGTCTCTTTACGGAGTATTCGAAAGACTACCTGTAGCAGGTGTTTTAGCATCTCTTTCTATTATATTTTCAGCTGCTTATACTATTTACATGTTTAACCGTATAGCCTTTGCTGGTTCTTTCTTTGACATGTTCTGAGATAAATATATACCAGATGTAAATAAAAGAGAATTTTTTATGCTAATTATTTTAACATTAGCAACAATTTTCTTTTGGTATATACCCTTCTGTAATTTTAGACGCTTTACATTATCCTGTTAGTTCTCTAATATATAGTTACAATAATAATTAATTAAAAATAATAATTAATTAGGAATATGTGGCAAAAGGTTTGCCGTTTGATTGCAGATCATTATCCAGAGGTTCGATTCCTCCTTATTCCTTTAATGAATGAAATTTATTTTTATACAAATAAAAAGATAAATATTTATCTTTTTTATTTATAAAGAGCATAGTTTAATGGCAGAATAAGAAGCTTCAAACTTCCTGATCTTAGTTCGAATCTAAGTGCTCTTGATCTACTTGAACGCTATGTAACTGTTTTTATTATAAAATAAGTTTTATGTACAAGTAGATAGGCAATACAAAAATTGCAAATATAAATGGTTTAATATATAATATATATATATATAATTTACAATTAATATGATACAATCAGCTAGAATAATAGGGACAGGTTTAGCAACTACAGGTTTAATAGGTGCAGGTATTGGAATAGGAATAGTGTATGGTGCACTAATAATAGGTGTATCAAGAAATCCTTCATTAAGAGGTCAATTATTTTCTTATGCAATATTAGGTTTTGCACTATCTGAAGCTACAGGTTTATTTGCCTTAATGATGGCATTTTTACTTTTATATGTATCTTAAAGACTATAAAACAAAAAAATAAACAAAAAAATCTTAATAACCTTTAAATAATCTTAATAAAAAAAAAAAAAAAAAAAATTTTTTTGCAACAAACTTTAGATAAAAAAGAATTTTTATTCTTTACTTTTATGTTTGAAAATAATACAATATTTGTAATTTAATCAATATAAAAGTAAATTAAATTAAAAAAAAATATGTATATATTATTACCAATATTAGAAGTAGTATTTGTTTTAGTACCAATGTTATTAGCAGTAGCTTTTGTAACAGTAGCTGAAAGAAAGACTATGGCAAGTATGCAACGTAGATTAGGGCCAAATGCTGTAGGTTTCTATGGATTATTACAAGCATTTGCTGATGCTTTAAAATTATTATTAAAAGAATATGTAGCTCCTTCACAATCAAATATAATATTATTTTTTATAGGACCAGTTATAACTTTAATATTTTCACTTTTAGGTTATGCAGTAGTACCTTATGGACCAGGTTTAACTGTAGCAGATTTAAATTTAGGGATATTATATTCTTTAGCAGTTTCATCTTTAGCTACATATGGTATATTATTAGCAGGTTGATCAGCTAATTCTAAATATGCTTTTCTAGGTTCATTAAGAAGTACAGCTCAATTAATTAGTTACGAATTAATTCTAAGCTCGGTAATAATTATAGTAGTGTTAATAACAGGTAATTTAAACTTAACTATAAATGTTGAAGCACAAAAAAAGTGTATTTTTGCTATACCTTTATTACCTATATTTATCATATTTTTTATAGGTTCAATAGCTGAAACTAATAGAGCTCCTTTTGATTTAGCTGAAGCTGAATCAGAACTGGTTAGTGGATTTATGACAGAACATTCTGCAGTTATATTTGTATTTTTTTTCTTAGCTGAATATGCTAGTATTGTTTTAATCTGTATATTAGCAAGTCTACTTTTCTTAGGAGGATATTTAGAATTTTTTTCATTTAGTACATTGCTATTTGAAAATCCATTTATACTTGGTTTAGTTTATAGTTTAAATTTAGGTATAAAAACATGTATGCTTGTTTTTGTTTTCATTTGAGCTAGAGCCTCTTTACCTAGAGCACGTTACGATCAATTGATGTTATTTTGTTGAATAATTTTATTACCTATTGTTATATCATTTATAATATTAATACCTTGTGTTATGTATAGTTTACAGATAATACCTACTAATATATATTTAATATAATAAACACATCAAATATAGTTGTATAAAACATAATTTCCTTTAAAGGAAGCACTTGATTAAGTAAATACTCACAAATGAAGTAAATAATCAAGACATTAAAAACAAAATCAAAAAACAAAAATGGAAAGTTTTACATTATTTTTAATAATAGTTCCAGTTATAGCAGCTTTGTTATTAGCAATTAATTTTTTATTTGCTGTTCACAATCCTTATTTAGAAAAAGATAGTGCTTTTGAATGTGGATTTCATTCATTTTTAGGTCAAAATCGAACTCAATTTAGTATTTCATTTTTTATTTTTGCACTTTTTATTTTTATTATTTGATTTAGAAATTTTATTAGTATATCCTTATGTAGTTAGTGCATATACTAATGGATTTATGGTTTAATACTTATGTTAATGTTTTTTCAGTACTTAACATTAGGTTTTGTATTTGAATTAGGAAAAAATGCTTTAAAAATAGATAGTAAACAAATCCAACAATTTACACATGAAAAAAACTGAAATCTCATAGTTAAATAAAAAAGTTTTGTTCCGATTGTTATAAGATTCAGTCATTTATAAATTGACTTATTAAATAATTAAAAATTATATCTTTACATTGTAAAAAATATTTTGTGGAAGTATAAGATATAGAATACAATTAATTGATCAAATTGATCAAAGAAATTATTATGAATTATATTATATAAAGAAAAGGTTATTAAGGAACCTGTTAGCTATAAAAACAAAGTGTGAAAAATCTAAGAGAAATTAAGTAATAAACGAAGTGAATTGAAATATCTTACTAACTTCAGGAAAAGAAATCAAACGAGATTCTATAATTAGTGTGAACGAAAGTAGAACTAAGGCGGCGTAATACCGGACGAAAATAAAAGTTAATGTTAATGTTTTGTATACAGATCTTAAGTAAAACGGATTTTCTGTTTGAATAAAGGGGAACCTTCCTCTAAAGCTAAATATGGTTTTATACGCGATAGTGAATAGTACCGTGAGGGAATATATTTAATAGTAGTTTTATAAGCAGCTTTAGAAAAATTTAAATAAAAAACAAAAGCGTACCTTTTGCATAATGGGTCAGCAAGTTAATGTTAGATGCAAGCATAAAGTTTGCCTAGAGAAATCGATTATGAAATAATGAAAAGTATCTAATATTAGACCCGAAGACTAGTGATCTTACCATGATCAGGATTATAAAAGTCCGAACGGGTTATCGTTGTATAGATATCCGAAGAATTGTGGTAAGTAAGTGAAAGACAAAACTGACTAATTTAGCTGGTTTTCCGCGAAACCTATATAAGTAGGTAATTTAAATAACATCTTAGCAGGTACAGAACTGTGATCTCGATCAAATTTATCAAAAAAAATGATGAATTTGAAGACATCGGGGGATCGTAAAGATTTTATCGGAGAGTATTTGCACTCGGAAGGGTTAAGATGAATATTAAATAATCGGACATAGTACGATAAGGTTGTATGTCTAAAGGGAAACAGCCCAGAACAAGAGTTAATAAGGTTCCAAAATTATTATTAAGTGAAATAAAGGATGTGTCTTTTAATACAACCAGGAAATAGGCTTAGAAGCGGCCATTTTTTGAAGATCTCGTAACAGAGCACTGGTTATTAAATTTATATGTAAATCAAAAAGAAAATTTCACCGAAAATATAACGGATCTAAATAATATACCGAAACCTTGTCCATATATATATTAATATAAATGGGGTAGCGGAACATTGGATAAATCTAAGATTTATTCTTTATAAGATTAAAAAATAAGATATTCCAAGAGAGAATGCTGATATGAGTAACGAAAAAGAAATTTTTAAAGCTTATGGGATAGTAATTATATTAAGTTATAAGCCTAAAAACTAATATAAACTATAATTCTTTTTGAAATTAAAAATGCCTCTAACTAAAAAACAGGAAAGACTGGAAAAAGTTCTAAAAGACTAATTAATAGTTAAATTAAACTTCAGGAAAATAGTATATAATTTAATTGTATGTATTGCCTAAAATATTTAAAAGAATACATTTTTAAAGAAAAGTGCATGATAATAAACTGCTTTAACCATGTTTATTATTATATAATGATACCTACCTAGAAAACTACCACAAGTAAGCTAGTAGAGAATACGAAGGCGTTTGAGTAATCAATCATTAAGGAACTCGGCAAATTGACTCACGTAACTTCGGGATAAGGTGGGCCATTTTATCAGGTATATTAAGTGTGGAAATGCTTAATATACCGAAAGAAAAGGAAGCATGGAATAGTGTTGTACGACTGTTTAATTAAAACACAGCACTCTGCAAAGATAATATCGAAATATTGAGTGTGATGTCTGCCCGGTGTCGGCTGGGTAACGGATTTGCTTAGAAATAAAAAGCTAGGCTTTGAAGGAAACCCCGATAAACGGCGGCCTTACCGATGAGGGTCCTAAGGTAGCGGAATACCCTGGCCGTTAAATGCGGTCTTGCATGAATGATGTAACGATACAACAGCTGTCTCGATGATTGGCTCAGTGAAATTGGAATAGCAGTGCAGATACTGTTTACCTCTAGATAGACGAGAAGACCCTATGCAGCTTTACTGTTACCAATTTGGGCTTAATATAAGAATAAGAGTAATTTTTAGTAGATAAGGTAGTTTAGTTATATAATTTATTTATTTTTTAAGCTTTGGGGTGCTTATTAAATAGTTTACATCAATTGTAAATGAGACACCTTTATTTACTTTATTACAGTCATTTGATTGGAAGACAGTTTATGCGGGGCACAGATCCCATAAAAAGTACCTGGGTATATCCAAAATTCTAATCGTAAAAATGTACGTTTTGTACATAATACAATAAATAAATTATTTATTTGTTTGTTTAAATTTAATTTGTTATTATTTATAATAATATTTATTCATTACTTCGTTTTAATTAAATTTTATATATTTTTATAAGTAAGATTTTAACTATATGGTGAATAGATGTAAAAAAACAGAAATTTTTTTTTTATATAGATGTTTTAGTTTTAAATATTTATTACACAAAATACATTTATGATATTTATATTTACTTTAAAAGTTTAATGGCTTAATCTTGCTTTACTGTTAGACATACAAGTCCATCAGTCGCGTAAGCGGGGCATATGATCGCAAGATACGGAAAGGAAAGGTCTTGGATTTTTGAAAAAGTTACGCTAGGGATAATTTTATTATTAGTACGTTGTCCTTCTAATATTAAAAAAAAATATTGGAATTAATCTGGGTTAATTCAAAAAAACTTTAATTAGTTTATTTGAAGCGAAACTTATTACTTAATAAGAACGTTCAACGACTAAAAATAGCTTCTAAAAAGTTTTTATAATTATTAATCTATTTTGATTAATGAAATAAGCTCTATGAAAATAGAGCATAATATACCAATAAAAACAATAAAAGTTTTATTCTTAAACAAAAATTTATAAAAATTATGTTAATTTATTCAAAAATAAAAAAAAAAAAAAAATTAATTTTAACCGGTTAAAAATCAAAAAAAGAAATACCTAAAAATTACCCTTCTTCAGTAAGAGAATGAAATAATAGTATTTATGTTTTTAATAAAAATAGTTTAAATTTAATACCATCTACTACATTACAAGTTACAAAATTAAAAAGTTATTTTAATTTATATAATAAACGTTTGGAACTTAAAATAAGAAAAAAAATTATTGCTTAGATTTAAAAGATTATCTTCAAATAAATATTATATCAGTAATGGTGGATTTAAACATACTAACAATAAAGTATATATTAATTATATGTTTTAATAGACAAAAAAAAATATTTATCAACTTTTTTATTTAAAAAATTTTTGTTTAATAATAAAACATCAAAAAAGAAACATAAATATTAATTTATTAAAAGATTAAAAAAGATTATAATAAAAAATACAAGCTGTAAAATTTTAATAAATAAACCTTTATTAATAAAACAAATGCTGTAACAATAATATAATAAATATAATAGATTTAAAGTTTCTCTATTTATACAAAGAAATTTTTTTAATTTTATTAATTAAAAAATATTAAAAAAAATAAAAATGTATTTTTATTATAAACAAATATTATATATAAATAAATCAAACTTAATTATACATACTTACAATATTTAAAAAAACACTTGGAAAAAGTATATAATAAAAATGTACAAGTTTAATATTATTAATTTAAAACGTATTTTTATTTAAATAGTGATATTCTTTCAGAATCTATGATTAATAAAATTAACTAGAAATAGAAGAAGAATGTTTAAATATATGAATAACCTTTTTAATAAAGTAAAAATCATAAAAAAAAGTAAACTTTAAATTATTTACCTTAGTAAAAACAGAATTAGAAAAAATATAGATTTAACATACTGAATAAACTGACTTTTACAAAATTATATAATAAATAATTTTAAATATAAAAGATGTAACAGGTGTTTAGATTAGAAGCTAAAGGTAGATTAAGTAGACGTTTTACTGCATCAAGTTCTGTATTTAAAGTAGAAATAAAGGTGGTATATTAGATATAGATTCTTCATACAGAGGTTTATCTTCTGTATTATTAAAAGGTAATTTAAAATCAAATACACAATATACTAAATTAAAATCTAAAACACGTATAGGATCATTTGGTATAAAAGGTTGAGTAAGCGGAAATTAAAAAAAAAATAAAGCAATAAGATTTTTAATGAAAAGAATAAAAAATGAAATAGTCTAACACATAGGAATAAATAAAAAAATATGATAAAAAAATTGAACAGGCTAATGTGCGCAAGAGAGTACAAATTGAGTGCGCGGTTTGGCACCTCGATGTCGGCTTAGCTCATCCACATGAACGCAGGAATCATGAAGGGTTCGACTGTTCGTCGATTAAAGAGCTACATGAGCTGGGTTTAATACGTCGTGAGACAGTATGGTTTCTATCTTCTAGAGGAATTTAGAGTAAAGTAAAGATAGCCCCCTTGTACGAAAGGAACTGGGTATGTTGACCAATAGTTTACTTGTTGTTTATGAAATTACATAGTACTATTATAACTATAATAGGGCACTAAAAATGTGGCGGCACAATCCCGTACCATATTTTAGACTGCGATTTTGTAGGCATGGCAAGAAAGCCACGTCAATTATAGGTAAGTGCTGAATGCATATAAGCGCGAAACTCACTTTATTATACTCTTATATACGTAGTAAAACATTACGTTTGTTATAGGCTTTGGCTACAAGGACTTTGATGTCTTTAGGTATAAAGTACTAATTATATAAATTACTATATAATATCATTATCCGGATTTTTATTTGCCTGGTTAGCATAAAAGTAATGCTATCGTTTTGTAATCGGTTTAAGTAAGTGCGATACTTGCATCGGGCTAGGCTAAGACCCAGTGGTCAAGTTTGGTTAAGACATAACATTTTCACTGTTGAAACGGGAGTTCAAATCTCTCCTGGGTTGCTTTTTTTTTTTTTTTCAAAAAAAAAGAGGGCTAGCTCAATTGGTAGAGCAGTCGTTTTACACACGAATGGTTAAGTGTTCAAATCACTTATTTCTCATAAGTTGGTTTAATTTTTATGCGGTTTGATGTAATGGCTAACATTTTAGGCTCATGACCTAACTATTAGGGTTCAAATCCTTAGGCCGCAAAAGGCTATAGCTTAATTGGTAAAGCCAACTGCTCATGATAGTTTAGATGAGTGTTCGAATCACTCTGGCCTTATATCCGAGTGCTGGAAATGGTAGACAGGATAAACTTAAGATTTATTGATTTTTATCATAAAGGTTCAAGTCCTTTTCGGATATAATTATCAAATGTTTATTTGATAAATTTTTTATTGTTTAAACTTAAACAATAACCTAACGAAACTTTCGTTAAAGGGGATATAGTTTAATTGGCAAAACTACGATTTTGCATATCGTTATTTTAGGTTCAATTCCTAATGTTTCCATATATGTTATACCTACTATAATAGGTATAATAATTTTATAGTGATTTAGCAGTGATTTTTTAATAATCATACATAATAAAACTATGTGTGTATGTCAAAAATTATACCTATTTTATTATTAAGTAAAAGTATAAACTTTTAAACTTACGGATTAGAGCCAGGTTGGTTAGGCGCCTCATTTGGGTTGAGGAATTGTTATGTTCGAATCATAATAATCCGAAAGAGTTAGTAACTTAATTGGTAAAGGGTTTCCTTGTCGAGGAAATAGATGCCGGGTCGGAGCCGGTCTAACTCGTTTTTGAAGGAAAGGTTGCTATTGGTAGGGCGAGATATTTGCTAAATATTGTGTATAAACACTTAGATGTTCGATTCATCTTCTTTCCGTCTGTTAAATTAGTATTAAACTAAGCACGTATTTTTAATTTAGAAAAACTTTTATAATAAATGACAAATTTAGTCAGAAGTAATTTTCAGGCTCATCCCTTTCATTTAGTATCTCCTTCACCGTGACCTATGTATACTAGTATTAGTTTATTAGCTCTTACTTTAAATGCTGTACTATCTTTCCATAGTTTTAGTTATGCAATAAACTTTTTTTACTTATATCAATTGCAGCTGTGACTTTAAGTATGTCTTTATGATTCAGAGATATAATTTCTGAAGGTACATACTTAGGTAATCACACTTTAGCCGTACAAAGAGGTATAAACATGGGTGTAGGTTTATTTATAGTTTCAGAAGCATTATTCTTCTTAGCTATTTTCTGAGCTTTCTTCCATAGTGCTTTATCACCTACTGTAGAATTAGGTGCACAATGACCTCCTCTAGGTATAGATGCTATAAATCCTTTTGAATTACCTTTATTAAATACAGTATTATTACTATCATCAGGTGTAACTGTTACTTATGCACATCATTCTGTAATTCAAGGTAATAGAAAAGGAAGTTTATATGGATTAATAGCAACTGTTGTATTAGCTGCCATATTTACAGCTTTCCAAGGTGTAGAATATACAGTTTCTTCATTTACTATTTCTGATGGAACATATGCTTCTTGTTTCTATTTTGGTACAGGATTTCATGGATTACACGTTATTATAGGTACTGCTTTCTTAGCTGTAGGTTTATGACGTGTACTTGCCTATCATTCAACAGAAAACCACCATCTTGGTTTAGAATCTGGTATTCTATACTGACATTTTGTGGATGTTGTTTGATTATTTTTATATGTTTCAGTTTATTACTGAGGAGCTGGTTAAATTTAACAGTTATCATTGTAATAAAGTTAATTAAAAAATAAAAAAAAAAAAAAAAAAAAAAAAAAAATGTTATTAACTAGTATATTTTTATTATTATTATCTAACGGACTGACAGTAAGAAAAGACGTTTCTATTTTATATTCAAGAATAGCTATATTTATTTTAATGTATTGTATTTTATCTTCATATATGAGTTTTTATATGACTTATATAGAAAAAGGATTAGGTTTATATAATGGTTTATTTATTGCCAGTTCTATAACACATACATTCCAAATATTTATATTTATAGCAAGTTCTATAATATTACTACTGACAGGTTTTTATCCTAGAAAACTATATGGTGACAACGCGGAAAACAAAAATATTAATAGCTTAATAAGCATAGTTATTAATAAAATGGCCGAACAATATACAATTATTGAATATGCTTTAATTATATTATTTGTAATAATAGGTGGAGCATTACTATTATCAAGTGGTGATTTCATATCTATATTTTTATGTATAGAATTACAAAGTTATGGTTTATATATTTTATCTACAATATATAGAGATTCTGAATCAGCTACATCTTCAGGTTTAACTTACTTTTTACTTGGTGGTTTATCATCATGTTTTATCTTATTAGGTATAGTATTTATATATGTAAATACAGGTGTAACTAGTTTAGATAGTTTCTATGTTATAACTAACTTAACAACAAGTTATGAATTTTTAAGTCCTTGATATAAATCTGAATACATAACATATTCATTATTGATTATATCTGTAGGGCTATTATTTAAAATAGCAGCTGCTCCTTTCCATTTTTGATCTCCAGATGTTTATGATGGAATACCTACAATAGTAACAACATTTGTAGCAAATATGGCAAAATATCAATATTAGTATTAATGTTGGATTTAGTTCATTATACTAGTGAAACATTAACAAAAGTAACTTTTAATTGAACAACGGGAATTTTAATAAGTTCTTTATTATCTTTAGTAATAGGTACAGTACTAGGTTTAACACAAACTAGAATAAAAAGATTATTCGCTTATAGTACTATATCTCATGTAGGATTTATTTTATTAGCATTAGGTGTTAACACTGTAGAATCAAGTAAAGCTTTTATGTTTTATTTAATGCAATATACAATTACTAATATTAATGGGTTTATGATATTAGTTGCTATAGGTTTCAGTTTATATCTGTATGCTAATAACAATCTTATTTATACAAAATTAAAAGATAAAAACAATTCACCTATTCAATTAATAAGTCAAATAAAAGGGTACTTTTATATTAATCCTATTTTAGCTATATGTTTATCTGTAGTTATGTTATCATTTGCAGGTATACCTCCTTTGTAGGATTTTTGCTAAATTAATGGTTTTCTCATCTGCATTAGACAATGGTTTTGTATTCTTAGTATTAATTGCAGTTATTACTAGTGTAATAGGTGCAGTTTATTATTTAGGTATAATAAAAACTATGTTTTTGATAAAAATGAGTATGAAAAATATAATTTAGATTTAAACGTAACCTTATCTAGTTATCTAAGTGCTCCTATATCTATTCTAACTTTATTAATATTATTATTTATTTTAATACCTAATGAGTTATTAAATTTAAGTGATATATTATCTATAATATCTTTCTCAGATAATTTACATTTTTAATAAAAATTTAAATTTTTATTTTGGGTCATTATGACTCAAAAGTGTGTTAGTTTAATGGTTAGAATGTAGTGCTACGGACACTTATATACAAGTTCGAATCTTGTACACACTTAAGCCTTTATAGCTCAAAGGTAGAGCATATTACTGTTAATAATTGTATAGATGTTCGAGTCATCTTAAAGGCGAAGATAGTATATATATTTATTAAATTATATAATAATTAGCTAGGATAGTTTAATTGGTTAGAACATTAATTTCATGCATTAATAATGAGAATTCGAATTTCTCTCCTGGCTACTATAGATTATTTTACTATTACTTTATTTAGTTGTACAAAACATTATTTCCTTTTAAAGGAAGAAAAATTATATAAGAAAAATTTTAAGCTATAATTTTACAAAACAAAAAAAGAAAAAAAAAAATGAGAACATTAAAAGCCAATTTTTTATTAAAAGTTGTGAATTCATATTTAGTAGATTCACCACAACCTTCAAATATGAATTATTTTTGAAACATTGGTTCATTATTAGGTTTATGTTTAGTAATACAAATAGTAACAGGTGTTACTTTAGGTATGCATTATACAGCAAACATATATGAAGCCTTTGATTCTGTAGAACACATTATGAGAGATGTAAATAACGGATGATTTATAAGATATTGTCATGCAAATACAGCATCTGCATTCTTTGCTTTAGTTTACTTACACATATCTAAAGGTTTATATTACGGATCATACAGAGCGCCTAGAACAATGGTATGAATAATAGGAGTAGTAATGTTTTTATTAATGATAATTATTGCTTTCTAGGTTATGTTTTACCATATGGGCAAATGTCATTATGAGGTGCAACAGTTATTACTAATTTAATGAGTGCTATACCTTGAGTAGGACAAGATATAGTTGAGTTCATATGAGGAGGTTTCTCTGTAAACAATGCTACATTAAACAGATTCTTTTCATTACATTTTGTATTACCTTTTGCATTAACAGGTATGGTTTTATTACACTTTATGGCATTCCACGTATCAGGATCAGGTAACCTATAGGTGTTACAGGTAATTTAGATAGAATACCTTTTGCACCTTACTATATCTTTAAAGATTTAATTACTGTATTTGCATTTATGTTTGTATTATCATTATTTGTATTCTTTATGCCTAATGTATTAGGAGATAGTGAAAATTATGTAATGGCTAATCCAATGCAAACACCTCCAGCTATAGTTCCAGAATGATATTTATTACCATTCTATGCTATATTAAGATCTATTCCTAATAAATTATTAGGAGTTGTAGCAATGATAGTTGCTATATTAATATTATTAGCTATGCCTTTCTCAGATTTATCTAAATTAAGAGGTAACCAATTTAAACCAATATCTAAATTTTTATTATTCTCTTTTGGTGCTAATTTCTTAATATTAATGGCTTTAGGTGCTAAACACGTGGAAACACCTTTCATAGAATTTGGTCAAATATCTACAGCTCTTTACTTTAGTTATTTCATAGTACTATTACCTTTAGCAGGTATAATAGAAAATACAGTAGTATTCTTCTCTACTGAAAAAGTTCTAAATCTATAGTATCTTCTACATTAACTGTTGTAGTAGTAGGTGTAGTTATATATTTATTTTTCTGATATATTTTTATCATAATTATAATTAAACAAAATATAAGTTATTTGTAAAAACAAACTACTGTATATTTATGAGTTTAATAGACTCATAGTTCGAGAAGCTCAATTGGTAGAGCGGAACACTGAAGATGTTTAGGCTATAAGTTCAAGTCTTATCTCGAGCAAGTAAAAAAAAATTTTTTAATAGGTGTGCTGAAATTTGGTATACAGGTTTCGCTTAGGACGAAATGGTTAAAAACTTTGCAAGTTCGAGTCTTGCCACCTATAATATGTTGTTGACTAATAGGTGAGTCATAAATTTTTGGTATTTACTATTAAGTGTTCGAATCGCTTCAACATAAAACGAAATGACCATATAAAAAATAATTTTTGTATAATATATTTTTTAATACTTATATATTTAAGGCGGATATAGTTTAATGGCAGAACAACTGTATGTGGCACAGTATATCCTTGTTCAATTCAAGGTATCCCCCTTCATTTCATATCGGCCAATCCATAATTTGATCTATAAAATATTACATGAAATTATCAATAATTTTATTTTTAATAGGAATTCTAGGTTTTGTATTAAATAGAAAAATATAATTTTATTACTTATATCGATAGAGATAATGTTATTATCAATAACATTTTTAGTATTGATAACATCACTTAGTTTTGATGACATACTAGGCCAAACTTTTATATATATATAATAGCTATAGCAGGAGCAGAATCTGCAATAGGTTTAGGAATTTTAGTAGCTTTCTATAGATTAAGAGGAAGTATCGCTATTAATTATTAATGTATTTAGCTTTGATTGTGTTACCTTTATTAGGTTCAATAGTTTCAGGTTTCTTTGGTAGAAAAGTAGGTGTAACAGGTGCTCAAATAATAACTTGTGTTTGTGTTATCACTACTACATTTTTGCTATATTAACATATTTTGAAGTAGGACTAAATAATATACCTGTTACAATACATTTATTCAGATGATTAGATTCAGAATATCTTAATATATCATGAGGTTTTAATTTTGATTCTTTAACTGTTTCTATGTTAATACCAGTATTAATAGTTTCATCATTAGTACATGTTTATTCAATAGGTTATATGAGTCATGACCCTCATAATCAAAGATTTTTCAGTTACTTAAGCTTATTCACTTTTATGATGATAATATTAGTAACAGGAAATAATTTTTTATTAATGTTTGTAGGATGAGAAGGTGTAGGTGTATGTTCATATTTACTAGTTAGTTTTTGATTTACTAGAATAGCAGCAAATCAAAGTTCTTTGTCCGCCTTTTTAACTAACAGAGTAGGAGATTGTTTTTTAACTATAGGTATGTTCGCTATTTTATGATCTTTTGGTAATATAGATTATTACACAGTATTTTCATTAGCTCCTTATTTTAGTGAAAATGTTATAACTATAATAGGTATATGTTTATTAATAGGTGCTATGGCTAAAAGTTCACAAGTAGGTTTACATGTTTGATTACCTATGGCTATGGAAGGTCCTACACCAGTTTCTGCATTAATCCATGCTGCTACTATGGTTACAGCAGGTGTTTATTTATTAATGCGTTGTTCTCCTTTAATAGAATATAGTTCTACTGTATTAATCCTATGTTTATGATTAGGGGCTATAACTACAGTATTTAGTTCTCTTGTAGGTTTATTCCAACAAGATATTAAAAAAGTTATTGCTTACTCTACTATGAGTCAATTAGGTATGATGGTTATAGCTATAGGTTTATCTTCATACAATATAGCATTATTCCACTTAATTAATCATGCCTTTTACAAAGCCCTTTTATTCTTAGGAGCTGGAGCTGTAATTCATGCAGTAGCAGACAATCAAGATTTCAGAAGATATGGAGGATTAATTTCTTATTTACCTTTAACTTATTCTGTTATGCTAATTGCCTCTTTAAGTTTAGTAGCTATTCCTTTTATGACAGGTTTCTATTCTAAAGATTTGATAATTGAATCTGCCTTTGGTAAATCAGATTATTCTAGTATAATTGTTTATTTTATAGCTACTATTGGTGCTATGTTTACTACTCTTTATTCAGCAAAAGTTTTATATTTAACATTTATAGCTAATCCTAATGGTCCTATAGTAAACTATAAAAAAAAAGAAACTGCTGCACACGAAGGTGATGTTTTCATGAGTACACCTTTAGTTATTTTAGCTATATTCTCAATATTCTTCGGTTATATAACTAAAGATATTTACGTTGGTTTAGCTTCAGGATTCTTCTCAGATAACAGTTTATTTATACATCCTAATCATGAAATAATGTTAGATACAGAATTTGCTGTACCTACTTTATTTAAACTATTACCTTTCTTCTTTACTATTTCTTTATTCACTTTATATATATTATTATCAGAATTTAAACCTAATCTTTTAATTAACTTCAAATTTACTAATATAGGTTATAGTATATTTGGTTTCTTAAACCAAAGATTTATGGTTGATCATTATTATAACAAATATATTACTGAAGGTATACTTACTTTAGGGTCAAACCACTATAATTATGGACAAAAGGATCCGTTGAACGTTTTGGACCTTTTGGGTTAGAAAATTTCTTTAGTACATTAAGTAAAAATATAGATAATTTAAGCACAGGTGTAGTAACTACGTATGCCCTATATATACTTATAGGTTTAATTAGTTATATATCTGTATTAAGTTTCGCATATATAGGTAATTCTATTATTATATTAACATTAACAATAATATTTATTACTTTAAAGACTAATAATAGTACAATAAACAATAAATAGTTATAATCACAACTGTTTATGTACTGATACTTTTTAAAGTATCATTTATACCCTTAAATTTATTGTCTATTATTATTTATTAATACTTTTAAGTATAATTTAAAAAAGTATTAATAAATTTCTATTAGCTTAATGGTAGAGCAGAACACTTCTAATGTTCAGATTAAGGTTCAAATCCTTAATGGAAATAAGTGGCTATAGGTTAATGGTAGACTTGTCGCCTTCCAAGCGATTTGTGTCGATTCGAATTCGGCTAGCCACATAAGGTTCTTTAACTTAACTGGTAAAGTGCGTTCTTGATAAGGATGTTATTCAAGTTCAAGTCTTGAAGGAATCAAGATAAAGTCTTTATTTATAATTTTAGACTATAATTTTACATTTTACTTAGATTAATATAAATAAAATACTTTACATTTAATAATAGGTTGTAAAAACAGAAATTTCCTTTTAAGGAAGCAATAATAAATAAATATGAATAAATTTTACATATTTTATAAAATATGTAAAAACAAAATTTATTATACATAAAAAATAAATGATAAGCATTTGACTTATTCAAAGCAATATAATAGCTCTATTTCATCTTATAAAGAAACAAATGAAAATACAAACAAAATAAGTAGATTAACTGAAATAACAATGTGAAAAGAACGTTGATTTTTATCATCTAATGCTAAAGATATAGGTACATTATACTTAATGTTTTCTATATTCTCAGGATTAGTTGGTACAGCTTTTCAGTGCTTATACGTTTAGAATTATCAGGACCAGGTGTACAATTCATAGCCGATAACCAATTATATAATAGTATAATTACAGCTCATGCTATAGTTATGATATTCTTTATGGTTATGCCAGCAATGATCGGAGGATTTGGTAATTTTTTATTACCTTTACTAGTAGGAGGACCTGATATGGCATTCCCTAGATTAAATAATATAAGTTTCTGATTATTAATACCAAGTATAGTATTATTTTTATTTGCAGGAATGATAGAAAATGGAGCAGGTACAGGATGAACTCTTTATCCACCTTTATCAGGATTACAAAGTCATAGTGGACCAAGTGTTGATTTAGCTATTTTTGCTTTACACTTATCAGGTATAAGTAGTTTATTAGGAGCAATGAATTTTATAACTACTATATTAAACATGAGAAGTCCTGGTATAAGATTACATAAATTAGCATTATTTGGTTGAGCTGTAGTAGTTACTGCTGTATTATTATTATTATCATTACCTGTTTTAGCAGGTGCAATAACAATGGTTTTAACAGATAGAAATTTCAATACTTCATTCTTTGAAGTAGCAGGAGGTGGAGATCCTATATTATACCAACATCTTTTCTGATTCTTTGGTCATCCAGAAGTTTATATCTTAATTATCCCAGGTTTTGGTATAATTAGTACAACTATATCAGCTAGTTCTAATAAATCAGTATTCGGATACTTAGGTATGGTATATGCTATGATGTCAATTGGTGTATTAGGATTTGTAGTTTGAAGTCATCATATGTACTCAGTAGGTCTAGATGTAGATACTAGAGCATATTTCACAGCTGCAACATTAATAATTGCAGTACCAACAGGAATTAAGATATTTAGTTGATTAGCTACTACATACGGGGGTTCACTACATTTAACACCCTCAATGCTATTTGCATTAGGTTTTGTAGTTATGTTTACTATAGGAGGTTTAAGTGGAGTAGTTTTAGCTAACGCTTCACTAGATATAGCATTCCATGATACTTACTACGTTGTAGCCCATTTCCATTATGTATTAAGTATGGGAGCTGTGTTTGCATTATTTAGTGCATGATATTTTTGAATACCAAAAATAACAGGTTTATCATATAACATGATGTTAGGTAAAGTTCATTTCTTAATATTATTTATTGGAGTTAATGTAACATTCTTTCCACAACATTTTTTAGGTTTACAAGGTATGCCTAGAAGAATAAGTGATTACCCTGATGCATTTGCAGGATGAAATTTTGTAAGTAGTTTTGGTTCTATTATTTCTGTAGCTGCTACTTGATTATTCTTATACATTGTATACATACAATTAGTAGAAGGAACTGCAGCTCAAAAAGATATCCTTGAACAACTCCTCAATTCTTCAGTGATTTATTCCAAACATTATTCAACAGAAATTACAGTTCATTAGAATGAAGTTTAAACAGCCCACCTAAACCACATGCTTTTGTAAGTCTACCTTTACAAAGTTTTTTTGGTTTATCTTTATTTAGCTCTGTTAAATTTGATGCTCCTGAAGCCTGAGGGTTATTTTTTCAAGATAATGCTACACCTCAAATGGAAGGGATAGAAGAATTACATAATAATATATTTTTTATCTAGCTATAGTTATGTTTGCCGTTACTTGAATAATTTATCAATAGTAATAAACTATACTAAATCTAAAATATCTAATAAATATGTTAATCATGGTACTTTAGTTGAATTAATCTGAACTATTACTCCTGGTTTAATTTTAATCTTTATAGCATTTACTTCTTTTAAATTATTATATTTAATGGATGAAGTTATGGACCAGCTTTAGTTATATACGGAGAAGGTCATCAATGATATTGAAGTTACCAATACCCTGATTTTACAAATAATGACGAAGAGTTTGTAGAATTTGATTCTTATATAATACCAGAAAGTGACTTAGAATTAGGTCAATTAAGAATGTTAGAAGTAGATAATAGAGTTATAATACCGGAATTAACACATACTAGATTTGTTGTAGGGGGTGCCGATGTTATACATTCATTCGCTTGTCCAGCTTTAGGTATAAAATGTGATGCTTATCCTGGAAGATTAAACCAATCATCTGTTTATTTAAATAGAGAAGGAACATACTTTGGACAATGTTCAGAAATATGTGGTATATTACACAGTTCTATGCCTATTGCTATACAAAGTGTAAAATTAAATAAATTCTTATACTGATTATATGATCTTATAGGTTCATAATTTTTAAAAAATTTATAATATACTTTAGAAATAAAGTATCATTTTTTTTATCTCCTATGATACTTAACAATTAACGAGAGTGATATAATAAAACAATCTAAAAAATGCCACAACTTAATCCAATTACTTTATGAATCAAAAAACATTTAATTTTTAGTTTTAACTATATTAATTTATATGTTTTCTAAATTTATATTACCAAGAAATGTTCTTTTATTTACAGCACGTACATACATAAGTAAATTAATATAAATTTATATTAAACCAACAATTTTATACTACAAATATAAATTAAATAATAATTTAATCATGACAAAAAATTTATATATCTCTAATAGTCCATTAGATCAATTTGAAATAAGAGATTTATTTAATGTAAAAGCCAATATTTTAGGTAACATACAAATATCATTAACAAATTTAGGATTATATTTAATGATAGCATTATTTGTAATATTAGCTATGCATTTATTATCTACAAATTTTAACCATATAACACCACCTAATGGTTGATCTATATCACAAGAAATCAATTTATGCAACTGTACACAGTATAGTTAAAATCAAATAAATGCAAACAAAGGACAAATGTTTTCCTTTAATGTATACTTTATTTATCTTTATATTAATAAACAATTTAATAGGTTTGGTACCATACAGTTTTTCTGTTACTTCACACTTTATATTTAACATTTTCTATAAGTTTTACTGTAGTATTAGGAGCAACAATTGTTTGGTTTTAACAAACATGGATTAAAATTCTTTTCTTTATTAGTACCATCAGGTTGTCCTTTAGGATTATTACCATTATTAGTATTAATAGAATTTATATCATATTTAGCTAGACCTGTATCATTAGGGTTTAAGATTGGCAGCTAACGTATTTAAGTGGTCACATGTTATTAAATATTTTAGGAGGATTTACTTATAATATAATGACTTCAAGGTATTATCTATTTTTTTTTAGGTTTATTACCTTTATTATTTATAGTAGCCTTTTCAGGTTTAGAAATAGGTATAGCCTTTATACAAGCACAAGTTTTTGTAGTTTTATCTGCTTCATACATAAAAGATGCATTAGAATTACATTAATATATAAATATATATAAAAAGAAAAACAAATACCTAATATTAATGTATAATTTTTATAATTAAATTTTATTTTTAATAGAAAGTCAGAGCTAATACGTATAATAAAAAAGGTAAAACTTTTATTTCAAAAGAAAATAACTACCATTTAAAATAAAATAGGACAAACCTGTAATATATATTTAGCGGTTTTAATTTTAGTACATAGGTAAACAAAAACTCCTTAAATAATTAAAATTTTAAAAAATAAATATATTAATAAAAATATTAAAAAAAAGGTGAAAAATATAAATGAATGTTTAAAATTAGTCATTTAAAATTTGACTAATTAAAAATAGGCTATTAATAATTAAATAATTAAAGAATTATATCTTATACAAAAATTTTAAAAAAAGTATATAGACTAAAGATAGTTAAAGGCTTAAATAAATGTTGAGTTTGATGATAGCTCTGATTGAACGCTGTCCAAATGCTTGACACATGCTAATCGAACGTTAATTTTTATAAAGTAAAGTGGTGAACAGGTGAGTAAAAGATTATATAACTACCTTTTAGTAGGGAAAAAATCCCCTTATAAAAATAAAAAAAAAAAGAAAGGTTCGCTTTAAGATGTTATATGATTAACTGGAAGATAAATAGTGAAAAATCTAGCTCGTGTTCCGGCAGTCGCGACTGAGAGGTCGATCGACCACATTGGGTCTGAAAAAAGCCCACGGCATATTGTACAGCAGTGGGGGATATTGGTCAATAGCCTAGCGGCTGAACCAGCAACTTGGAAGAATGAACAACGAATAAGTCGTATAAAGTTCTAGGTAGTGAATAGATAATGACAAATTTCTATCTATAAGTCTTGACCAAATTACGTGCCAGCAGTCGCGGTAATACGTAGAAGACTAGTGTTATTCATCTTTAATAGGTTTAAAGGGTACCTAGACGGCAAATCAAGCCTTGATCGGGACTAATATGCTAGAGTTTTATGTGTAAAAAGGTAGAACTTGCGGAGTAGAGTTGATATTCTTTTATACCGATGAAGACGGATAACGGCGAAGGCAACCTTTTCAGAAAAAACTGACGTTGAGGGACGAAGCCTTGGGGAGCGATAAGGATTAGATACCCTAGTAGTCCTTGGAGAAAATTATGAGTGCCATAGGCTAGATACTAGCTTATAAATGAAAGTGTAAGCATTCCACCTCATGAGTAAAGCGGCAACGCCCAAATTGAAATCATTAGACCGTATCTGAAACCAGTAGTGAAGTATGTTATTTAATTCGATGGTCCGCGAATAACCTTACCACGCATTGAATAATGATAAATTATTTATTACAAGCGCTGCACGGCTGTCTTCAGTTAATGTCGTGAGACTTTGGTTAGTTCCTTTAATTAACGTAAACCCTTGTTTTTATTTGTATATATAAAACAGTTCTCCACTATATTGGATAAGATAAGAGGGATCAAGACAAGTCATCATGGCCTTAATAGCGTGGGCTATAGACGTGCCACATATACCTTTACAAAGGGATGCAATATCGCAAGATGGAGCTAATCCTTAAAACTGGATATAACTATTCGTGAATTGTAGTCTGAAACTCGACTGCATGAATATGGAATTACTAGTAATCGTGAATCACCACGTCACGGTGAATCTAATCTCAGGTGGGTACTAACTACTGTCAGGCGCTGAAAGGGGTACGTGCAATAAGTTTGGTTATTTATTTTTTTTAATTTTATATATAACTTTCTATATATTCGTGTTTGTAGCTTTCGTATGCGTGGCCCTAATTAGTGTTAAGTCGAAATATGGTTCGTGTAATGGAAATTGCACGGGATTTATTATCCTTTTAATTTTTTTGTGTTTCACAAGTTGTAAGAGCAAATTCTTTTACAACATCTTTGTCTGGTATTGCTTTTATTTTGGTTCAAAATCCAAAAAAGATGTAATTCTTATTTGAAAAGATTATTTTTTATTTTTTATGAATATAAACTTTATATATTAAATGAAATTTTATACAATGGCTTTTTTTTTCCATCTCAGTTTTTAGATTTATTATCTATTATTTCTATTTTTTCTGGTGTTTTCATTATAGTTAGCAAAAATCCTATAGTTTCTGTTTTATTTTTAATAATGTTATTTTCTAGCATTTTCTATTTATTTTAATATTTACTTGGTAAAAATTTATTGGTATTTCTTATTTACTTGTTTATGTTGGGGCTGTTTCTATTTTATTCTTTTCATTTTAATGTTAATTAACATTAGAGTTTCTGAACTTGTTAGTGATACTAATAATAACATACCTTTAGCTATTATAACTATTTTAGCTTTTTTTAATCCATTAACCAAATATTGCCAGATCAAAATGTAAGATACGATTCTTTTATCGATGTAATATTTAAAGGTGAAATTAATAAATTATTTGATTATTAAACAAATAAAACAGGTTTCTATGTTTCATCTAACAAGTTGAGATGGTAATATTTATGATAGTATAGATATAATGAGTATAGGTAATATAATATATTCTAGTTACTCTATATGATTAATAATAACATCTATAATATTATTATTAGCTATGGTTGGTCAATAGTTATAACTATTAAACAAAAAAGATATTTAATTAACATATTACTGTTTGGATTCTTTATTTTAATTCTTTTTTAATTTAAATATTATGCGACTTTTTAATCGCTATAATGTGGGTTAATCATTATAATACAGGTTCTTATAATAAGAAACTTACTTTTTAAAAAGATAAAAGGAAGGGTCCGTTGTTGGTTAACGGGTTGAGCTGTAAACTCAATAGCTACTAGCTACCGAAGGTTCGATTCCTTTCCTTCCTAGAGTATAAAGTCTTTTAAGGTATATAAATAAATTATACGTAACGAAATTAATTTTTACTTAAAATTACTTTATTAATAAATAACAAAATAAATTGTAATATATAATTTTATATATATAAGTCTTTAAAAGATTCAGAGAGTCTGACCGAGTGGTTTATGGTGATAAGCTTGAAACTTATTTGCATATTTTATCACATCCGTTCGAATCGATATTCTCTGACATTTGCTTTACTCGGTGGGTATGGTTTAACGTATTTTTCAAGAGGTAAGAAATCTTTCAAGTAAAATATCAATGTTAACATCTTTAATAATTTTACCTTTTCTAGGTATTTTAACTATTTTTGGTTCTATTTCTTTTAAAAATGTTGGACCCAAAATAATAAAAATCTACTGCTTTAGGTTTTACCATTTTAAATTTCATTATTAGCTTATTTATGTTTATATTATACGATTTTATGTGGAAAACAATATCAATTTGTACAAGAAAATATGAGATAAGTAACTATGACTTCTTTTTAGGTGTAGATGGTTTATCTATATATTTTGTGTATTATTAACTACATTTATAATGCCAATAGCTATAATATCAAATTGAAAATCTGTAAAAGATAATGTAATATCATTTGTTATTATAATGTTATTATTAGAATCTTTATTATTACTAGTATTTTAG
Source organism: Corymbia calophylla (assembly GCA_014182845.1). Taxonomy (NCBI): domain Eukaryota; kingdom Viridiplantae; phylum Streptophyta; class Magnoliopsida; order Myrtales; family Myrtaceae; genus Corymbia; species Corymbia calophylla. Next base: position 2,091 of record JABKBT010000019.1, on the reverse strand, counting down.
TTTTGTGAGACGGTTATTCTATATTTTTTTTGAAAGTATATTAGCACCTTTATTTACTTAAATAGGAATATTAGGATCAAAAGATAAAGTAAGAGCTAGTTTCTACTTCTTTTTATATACATTACTTGGTTCACTATTTATGCTTTTATCTATAATAACTATGTTTTCTATTACAGGTACTACAGATTTTGAAGTTTTATCTAAATCTAATTTTATATATTCAACACAAATATTCTTATTTTTAGGTATAATAGTAGCTTTTTCTGTTAAAACCTTATTTATATATTTAAACAGTTGACTGTTAAAAGCACACTGAATCTCCATTATCTGGTAGTATTATTTTAGCTGCTATAGTTTTAAAACTTAGTTTATATGGTGTATTTAGATTAGTTCTGCCTTATATTACCTAAAGCTTTTGTTTGTACTTATTTAGTCTTCCTTATAGGAGTTATAACTATTATATATGCTAGTATTAGTACTTTAAGAACAATAGACGTTAAAGAACTTATCGCTTATTCTTCAGTATGTCATGCTGCTGTTTATTTTATAGCTATATTTAGTAATGTACTACAAGGTATACAAGGTGGAATATGTTTAGGTTTAGCTCACGGTTTTGTATCATCTGGTTTATTTATTTGTGCTGGAGGTATTTTATATGACAGATCTCATACTAGATTAATATCTTACTATAGAGGTATGGCACAAATAATGCCTATTTTCTCTATATTGTTCTTCTTATTATGTTTAGGTAATTGTGGAGCTCCTCTTACTTTTAACTTTATAGGTGAATTTATGTCTCTTTACGGTGTATTCGAAAGACTACCTGTAGCAGGTGTTTTAGCATCTCTTTCTATTATATTTTCAGCTGCTTATACTATTTACATGTTTAACCGTATAGCCTTTGCTGGTTCTTTTTTGACATGTTCTGAGATAAATATATACCAGATGTAAATAAAAGAGAATTTTTATGCTAATTATTTTAACATTAGCCACAATTTTCTTTGGTATATACCCTTCTGTAATTTTAGACGCTTTACATTATCCTGTTAGTTCTCTAATATATAATTACAATAATAATTAATTAAAAATAATAATTAATTAGGAATATGTGGCAAAAGGTTTGCCGTTTGATTGCAGATCATTATCCAGAGGTTCGATTCCTCCCTTATTCCTTTAATGAAATTTATTTTATACAAATAAAAAGATAAATATTTATCTTTTTTATTTATAAAGAGCATAGTTTAATGGCAGAATAAGAAGCTTCAAACTTCCTGATCTTAGTTCGAATCTAAGTGCTCTTGATCTACTTGAACGCTATGTAACTGTTTTTATTTATAATAAGTTTTGATAACAGTAGTAGATAGAGCAATACAAAAAATTGCAAATATAAATGGTTTAATATATAAATATATATATATATAATTTACAATTAATATGATACAATCAGCTAGAATAATAGGACAGGTTTAGCAACTACAGGTTTAATAGGTGCAGGTATTGGAATAGGAATAGTGTATGGTGCACTAATAATAGGTGTATCAAGAAATCCTTCATTAAGAGGTCAATTATTTTCTTATGCAATATTAGGTTTTGCACTATCTGAAGCTACAGGTTTATTTGCCTTAATGATGGCATTTTTACTTTTATATGTATCTTAAAGACTATAAAAAATAAAAAAAAACATAAAAAATAATAACCTTTAAATAATCTAATTAAAAAAAAAATTTGCAACAAACTTTAGATAAAAGAATTTTTATTCTTTACTTTTATGTTTGAAAATAATACAATATTTGTAATTTAATCAATATAAAAGTAAATTAAATTAAAAAAATATGTATATATTATTACCAATATTAGAAGTAGTATTTGTTTTAGTACCAATGTTATTAGCAGTAGCTTTTGTAACAGTAGCTGAAAGAAAGACTATGGCAAGTATGCAACGTAGATTAGGGCCAAATGCTGTAGGTTTCTATGGATTATTACAAGCATTTGCTGATGCTTTAAAATTATTATTAAAAGAATATGTAGCTCCTTCACAATCAAATATAATATTATTTTTTATAGGACCAGTTATAACTTTAATATTTTCAC